>CAOGCB010314715.1:0-11755 GCA_948266635.1 Cnidoscolus chayamansa
GGAAAATATCTATTCAAAAAGAAAAGTCAATGGAGTTTTCTAGATTTGCTTGGATGCAATCCTTCAAATTTTTATTTATTTTTATTCCCAATTAATTTTATAATTATTTATTATTGTTTTAATATTTCTATTAGTTTTCAATTAAATTCGATAGATTCTTGATGATATAATTTCCGTATTATTAATAGAAATTAAAATAATAATAACAAAAATAAATTTAAATAAATAAATAATCAACTCATTTATTATTAAAAATGAAATGAGAGAGCGTTTATTTTGATAATTCAATAAATAAATAAACAAATCTAATAATTGATATAATAGAAGCGATGCATTTAGTAAGGAGATAAATAAATATGCACCTTTTTATTAAAATTATATTTATTTATTTATTTATTTATTTGCACCATTCAATAGTATTTTATAAGGTCAATAATATTTTATTATTAATTATGGTTTCTATTATATATAAAGATTATTTGGGTTATATATAAATAAACCACAAAAAAAGAAAGAATGAAGGGAAGATATTTGACAAAATGACACAAATAATTCTCACCAATTATTGATATCATTGATAAGGGTATTTTTTGAAGTGATGCAAAATTCCACAGTTGAAAGAACCAAGTTAGTTTGGCATGTGTACACATGAACATCAAATGATAAGGAAAGGGTATAAAAGATAAGGTCTCTAAAAAAGAAAGAAATGGGAAAAAGAATGCTACATAACTTTTTTTTTTTTTTTAGAACATATAAGATCTAAATTGTTCTTTTCTTGAATAAAGTCTTCAAAAAGATAGAATCTCATTAAATATAAAGGGGAAAGGGTAGTGATGAATCCAAGGAAAAAGCTGAGCTCCCAATAATTTGCTAATATTCTTCTTTTTCCCTCTCTCAATTGAAGGTTTTTTTCCCTCTTTTTTTGCCTATTTAATATACATATTAATATTTAAAAAAAAAATCATATTTGCAAGTGTGGATTATTTTTTTATTAATTAAATTTAATAGTGCCACATGTTTATCCATTACTATTTAATAATATAAACTTTACATAATATACTATGTAATATATTTTTGTATAAAATTAAATTTCTCATATTCACATCAAAATTTTATAGGCTTTTTTCGAAAATTCGTGATGTCTTGTTCTTTGTAATGGGTGATGAGAGATCACTCCTTGATTTGGTAACAAGACAAAAAAAATTTAAGACAAGAAAACGATGCATCGTTTTGTAGGCTTTATAGGAGGAGGAAATCCAGAGTGGCAGCCCATGCTAACGAGTAGCCAGTAAATGCGCCACCTCAGACAAACGAGAGTACAGTAACTGTGGCCCCACGTGCCCCCTTGGATAATCTTACGTGATCCTTTTTTTTTAACCTATTGGAGACAAGACACGTGGCGATGTTGTCGGCTTAAAGAAGTGCCTCCTTTCACGTTTCACGTGGTTTGTGGTTCTGAGGATGAAACGTCTATATTGCCACGTCCTCGTTCTAACTTGCTCCAGCTAACCCGTGATATCTGGCCACGTTGAAATCGTCATAATATTATATTACTCGAAGCACTAAAATCTCACTCTTTATATATATATATATTTTTCTCTTAATTATCGTTGCTTAGTCTTTACTCTTTTATTTATTTATTTATTTATTTATTTATTTTAACGGGTTATTTTAAATAGTGAATGCCCATATATTGTTTGCATGTTCTATTTAATGCCAAAAAATACTTGTCTTTGAAAATAATATTCATTTTCAATGACATGCGGCATTTATTGCCCACATAATTAAATTTAAATAATTTTATTTTATAATTATTGTTGTTGAGTGGACACCTCACTCATCATTAGCGTAGAAAAAGTTAGCCATTGCATGAAACTAAAGTTAGGATATTCAACGCTCTTTCCCTCCATTTATTGTTTTGCTATAATTATATAAAAACTTATACTACATATATGTATAAAAAAAAATCAATTAATTAATAGTAAAGCAACCAAATTCATATATGTGTACATCTTTTTTCTTATATTATATATTTAGAAAATAAACGCTGTTGATCTTCTGAATTCAATGTTTCACATTATAAAAAAATTAATATTTAATTTAATATACATTTGAGCAAACATTTTTCATTTATTTTGGGACAAACACGTGTCCAAACCATAGTACACAAGGCACCTAGCTAGCTTTTGCAAATCGTAGCTATTTTTGCGATGGTTTCTATCTACACTTTGTTGTTTTTTTAGAAAGTCCTTCCCATATAATTTGAAGAGTTCCTACCAACCATTTAAAATTCCCACGTATTTCGGAGTCCACTTATATACGTATATTCTTAATTAATATCATACAAATTTTAAATTTAAATAACAAATTATTATGGATCATTCAGATCGTTATTTCTTGTAAAGAAATATTTAAGAAAAAAAACAAAAAGGGCCATTTTCATATCACATAGATCAAGGGACAGTGGTGTGTACATGAGTCGTAATGGTATAAGTTATTGGGTTGATACATAGATATGTGAGCAAAATCTATTTGATTTTTTGATAATACAAATAGTTTATAATAAATCACGATTATCATGAGATGTGTGAACGTCAACTTCTCTAATTTTGCAAGAAATAGCTACCACAACAACATATATTATATTGGAATTATTTTAATGATAATAATAATAATAATTGAAAGTGAAATTGATGTTTTTTAATTATGTCTTTTAGGTCAAATTGTTAACAACTTATCAACTAACCCCACAATACCATTTTATTTTAGTTTAATATGGATATAATATAACCTCTCTCTTTACTTTTTAGTTATTGAATAAATTAATTTTCATTTACATATACATATATATTACATAAACAATAAGTTAGAAAATAAATCATTTTGTTTAGTGGTCGTCATGTAAGTAAGGCAAGCAAAATTGTGTAATAAATTGGAAGGTAATCAATAATCACCAGAAAAATGAGCAGAAGAAAGAAAGCGGATTAGAATCCGACGTGGATATATAGGTGTAATTCCACAATTCAATGGTATATGATATTATTATATGCTCGTAAGCAAGTTGAGAAAGAGAAAGGCAGGCATATGATATGAGCATATTCTTATTCACCACGACACCGTCAATTATAGGAGATGCTTTCCAATTTAAATACTAATTTCCCTTTTCTAATATTTTTTTTTTATTTTTTGGGTAAAGAATCGTGGAAATAAAATCTTCACCACAACATTTAAATCAATATTTTATGTTTTCAAATTCCGCCATCTTTATAATAAAACAAATATTATATTTTTCTAATTTATCAATAAACTAATAAAAATCAATATTCGAGTAAAAATTTAATAAATCTAATTTATATTAAAAATTTAGACACATGAAATAATAAAACTAATATTATATTTTATCAATGGAAATAGATATATATATATATATTGAATGAAATTCAAATTCAATTCTAACAATAATTGTTCGAAACAATGATACAAAATAAAATTCAGATTTCTTTTAAAAGAATAAATTACGGAACTTGCAAAGTGAACACTAACCAACGAAAGTCGTTATTTACAGCAAATTTATCTTTTCAATTTTTTTTTGATTTCCCTGTGCTTGAGGTTGCTGTGTCTACTGTCTACAGCCCCTCTCTCTCTATCTCCCTCCCTCCCATTCCCTTTGGTCTCTGCTTCTTTCATCCTCATCGATCTGCTATCTCCTCCTACTCTGGTTCGCTTCAACGAACCTCCTCCTCCTCCAAAATCATAACTCTCAGTTTTCTGTAGTTTTTTTTTCTTTTAAGCTTTTTCTTTGTACTATCAGTTTGCGCTTATTCTTGTTTATGTACTTGAATGTGAACAGAGCTAGACAGTTGTATAGAGATATGCGTGTGTTGTAGCGTGTTTATGTGTTTCAGTAGCAGAGGTTTTGTTACAGTGGAGAGTTGACCCTTGCCGACGAGTGCTCGGGGAGGAAGTTATTAGATCAGTATGGAAACAGGAACTAATTGTACCATCGGGAAATCCGACCAGAATTCAAGCTACTTGCAGAAATTTCGACTCTACGAGACTCGCTCGGTATAATCCTATTGTTTCAGTGTTTTTAGTTTTGGATTTTTCACTTGCTAGTTCTGATTCCTGCGCCTTTGTCGTTTTGGACAATTCAATCTTCTTTTTCCCTATGCTTGTGTAAATTTTCATTTGAATTGTGTGCCAGTTGCTTGCATAAGGTAAGAAACTGCAGGTTTTATCTGTGATAAAGTGATAATTTGGATTGGCTGTGTTGGACCTGCTATTTGATTGTAGACGTAGATTCTTTTTTTCTTTTCTAATTTTAACTTCATCAGAGGTAACATGGACCTGATTGGAAATTGGGGCCAAAGGAACCTTTTGATTCAAGTACTTGCTGTTTCTGTGCAATTGATAAATATTGGAATGTCCCTTGTTTTTTATTTTTGCCTTCACCAATTCATTTACTAAATCTACACTGGGAAGTTTATGATATGAGATGAATTTTTAGATGTTGGTTTTGGAATTCCTGTGGTTAACTTTCCTTTGACCTTGTGTTTATTTATTTATTTTTTTTCAAAAGAAAGTGATGAAGGATAGAAATATTCTTCCTCTGCTGCCACTGCTCATTTATTTCTAAGTTGTTCAGTGAGTTGTTCACGAGTTCACTCCTTCAAAATATTTATTCTTTTTCCTGAATTAAATTTTAGTTAGAAAATGTTCAACAATTTGGACCTACATTATTTGTATTCTTTGTTATTTTATTAATGCTTATTTTACTTATTCTTTTGCCTACACTGAAATTGGTATCTCCATCGTATGTTGAGATCTCTTCCCAAGTACTGCAATTTTTTCTGTATGACGCCTTCCACTTGTTTATTGTTTACATTTGATCCTTTCAAATAGTAAGGTCTGAAAAGTGAGAAACTAAGGTCCCTTTATGTCTGCATTGATTCACCAACAACTTTATATTTTCTTGTTTTGCTTTTACAGAATGTCTAATTTATGTTGATTATGAAATTAGGAACATATGTTACTGCACAATTTTGATCCACTACTCATTTCATTTTATGTCCTACGCAACAGAATTTTTATATGATAGGAAGAGACAAGAACAGAACCTTTTGGAGGGTTTTGAAGATTGACCGCTTAGAACCATCTGAACTGTATATTCTTGAAGATTCCACAACCTACTCAGAAAGCGAATACTGCGACTTGCTAAGGCGAATACATGAAGGGAATAAATCAACCGGTGGACTTAAATTCATAACTACTTGCTACGGAATAGTTGGTATGTATATTATATTCTATGTAATCAGTTTCATCTATTTTATTATTGAGCTAATTTCTTTTTCTTTGGTGAAACTAGGTTTCATTAAGTTTTTGGGACTTTATTACATGTTGCTGATAACAAAAAGAAGGAAAATTGGTGCGATTTGTGGCCATACAATATATGCCATCACCAAGAGCGAGATGATTCCTATTCCAAATTCTACGCAGTCCAATATGACTAATTCTAAGAACGAGAACAGGTCTTTTGTCCATTCTGCATGTAAATGTAATATGTACTTGGTACTTCTAAAGGGACCTATGAGATTAGCTATTAAAATTGCACACTATTCATTTGTAATTAGATGAGGATTTTGTCGTGGTTGTTATTTTTATTTCTTTCATTCATTTTTGGGACAAATAGTCTGAGTTGGCATCGTCCATTAGTAGTAGACAAGTTCAACACTGTGGAGGTAATCTCTGTACTATTTGTCAATACACCCTTCAGTGTTAATTAATGATGTGGACTTCTCTTATTCAAACTTATTTGAGTTATTTTGGTGGAATAGCTTTGTTCTTTTCTCCTTTTCTCCTTTTCTCACTTATTATAGATGGAATTAGTAGAGGATCTAATTTTGAGTTATGCAACGTTAAATATTACTGTTGCATCCTTCTTAGTTGATAATATTATGTAGTAGCTATTGCCAGTTGGTTTCTTGCATATGGACAGGGGCAATCTTCATTGTGATGATGTTAATATAACATGTTGAATGAGACAAGGTATCATCGGGTTTCAGGGGGAGAAGTCACTTCCTTTCCTTTTTCTCTTTTTTTTTTTCTTTCTTTTTTTCTTTTCCCCTCTTTTAGCTTTGCAATTAATTTTTTTTGCCAGCACTTCAATAATATTCTCCCCTTAAACGTGCACTAAAGTTGCTTGCCTTTTTTGTTCTGAATGATGGTGTAGATACAAGAAGCTCCTATGCACGATAGATCTTACAAGGGACTTCTTTTTCAGCTACTCGTATCATATCATGCATTGTCTTCAAAAGAATTTATGTAACAACGAGACAGGGCAAGCTCACTATGAAACAATGTTTGTTTGGAATGAATTTTTAACTCGAGGAATCCGGAATAAACTCAAGAATACTCTATGGACAGTGGCATTAGTCTATGGCTTCTTCAAACAGGTGCATTTTATTTAATTACACTGCAGGAAAAAATAAACATTGCCTTCGTATCTTTTCTTTTTTGAGTAGGAATGTGAAAGGGTAATTATGTTTAATTTCTGTTACATATGGTGGCAATAATATATTTTTCCTCGTGTCTTCTATGTTCCATCTTTTCACTTCCTATGCCATTTACATCCCAATTTTAGTTGGGATCCAAGGGAGGATTAGTGAGGATAACAAATTAAGTACATGGTCCGTTTATAAGCCTAGCCAGTATGCGAGGAGGTTAACTTCAACTTCACAATAATTTATCTGGCGTCCCCTTGTTTCCTCATTTTTGTTAGTTCTAAGCAATATTTGTGCAAGCTTTAAACATGATTTTTGGTTTCCTGATTTGGCATCCAGGTCAAACTTTCAGTGTCTGGAAGGGAATTTAAGTTGACTCTAATTGCCAGACGTTCACGACATTATGCCGGCACAAGGTACTTTTGAGTTTCTGAGAAACTTGCTCGCTGGATTACTTCAAGAGTTGAAACTGTGTTACTTTGCCATATCAGCTTTTATATAGTGTTTCTGTACTTGATGAATTTCGAACTATTGCATGAATTAAATATGTAATTTACCTTCTTTTTTTCCCCAAAGCATTTCCAGCTGCTCTTGAAATGAAATTTATTCTTATGTTTTCTTGTGTAGATATTTAAAACGAGGTGTGAATGAGAAGGGTAGGGTGGCTAATGATGTTGAGACAGAACAAATTGTGTTTGAAGATGTTCCTGAGGGATATCCAGTGCAAATAAGTTCTGTTGTGCAAGATCGGGGTTCAATTCCACTTTTTTGGTCCCAGGAAACTTCACGATTGAATATTAAACCTGACATTATACGTAGGATTTTGGCACACTAAACTGTTATATTCTTAGGGGTAATTTTTCATCAATATGCTGATTCCTTTTTCTGTTTACAGTACTGAAGAAAGACCAAAATTATGAGGCAACAAAGCTTCATTTTGAAAATCTCGTAAAGAGATATGGAAATCCGATAATTATTTTGAATTTAATAAAGGTAGGCCCCTGCAGTGTTCAAGAGGAAATTTGCTACATGTATGCTGCCCATATTTATTCAAGTTCGTTGTCATGTAACTGGATCATAATCATTTGGCAACTATGTTAATGATTGACAGACGCATGAAAAGAAGCCTCGAGAAAGTATCCTCCGTGCTGAGTTTGCTAATGCTATCAGATACATAAATAAAGGCTTGTCTGAGGATAAGCGCCTAAAGTTCCTCCACTGGGATTTGCATAGACATTCCAGAAAGTATTAAGCTTGCATTGATCCCTCCTTTTTTTGCTTCCCCAGTTACTTTTAATGTTTTTAATGTAAATATTATTTGGTCGTTTTTGAGCAGAGGTACCAATGTATTGTCACTTCTAGGGAAAGTGGCAGCATATGCTTTGAACTTGACTGGCATCTTTTATTGTCAAGTTACACCGAGTTTAAGGCCTGTGGGGTTTTTGCATTCGTCCCAGTAAGTTAACACTTGCTGCTAACTGCTTTACAGCATTTTTCATCTTGCATGACAAGGATTTCTCTGTGCACCCATTGTCCTTTCAACAATCTTTCCGCATTGCTTTTGTACCTACTTATAAATCATGGTGTTTGATTTATGCTTTCTTGAATTCTAATGGCAAAGATTCATAATGTTCATTTATTATTCAACATTGGTGCTTGTGCACCTTGTGGAATGCTCTTAGATATTAGTGTTTAGAAGGGAGAGAATCCTATTGAGAACTGGCTTATGGAGAATTGTACTCTGCTAGCGACTTTTCATTTATGCCAAATTGCATGATCTCACTATCATTTCCGCTTAATTCTTGCCAGCTACTTATGCTGTTGGTGATGTAAATTTTCTCCAGGAAAAATGATGATGAGTGCTCTCTCAAAAATTCTTCCGATGAAAATGACTTGGGAATGAATTTGGAATCCGGAATTGGCGATGTTTATTCTGAAGATATGGTAAATCAGAGTATCAAGGCCCCTATGTTTCAAAACGGGGTGCTAAGGACTAATTGCATAGACTGTTTAGATCGCACAAATGTTGCCCAATATGCCTATGGTCTAGTGGCTCTTGGTCATCAACTGCATGCTATTGGATTTATAGAATCACATATTATTGATCTAGATAATCCATTGGCAGAGGATTTAATGGGTATCTATGAGACAATGGGTGACACACTTGCATTACAGTATGGTGGGTCTGCAGCACACAACAAGGTAATTAATTCTTTCTGAATAAGTTTGAATTTTCAATTTGTAGATGTTACCCAGTGCAACTGGAAATACAGATATTTGCTTATTATATGTTTGCCAGTAGGGATGTCTTTTGCCTTTGAACTTCTGTCTGATGAATTTAATAAATCTGTTTTTTCAGGATTGTAAACTCATGGGTGTGGCTGTTGCTCTTTAATGAACCAAATAGAAGTGTAGATTTTAGAAACAGCCAAGGACTTGTACATTTTAATTTTTCAATAAACATATTTTACAGTGATGCAAAGGCTCAATGAGAGCTAGAGATATAAAACTAGCTATTATTGTAGCATGCATACTGTGTAAAACATTCAAAAGAATATTATCTATCCAACCATGCCAAATGATGGTGTCATTATGTCTGAGATTTTATTTACAGAACTAAATTGAAATCCATTTATCTATTTAGTATGATGAGGAAAGAACAAAGTCTTTCATTTTTTTTGCCTGAACCTGTCCATCAG
This sequence comes from Cnidoscolus chayamansa, assembly GCA_948266635.1. Taxonomy (NCBI): domain Eukaryota; kingdom Viridiplantae; phylum Streptophyta; class Magnoliopsida; order Malpighiales; family Euphorbiaceae; genus Cnidoscolus; species Cnidoscolus chayamansa. Next base: position 9,200 of record CAOGCB010314715.1, read on the forward strand.
TGATGAATTAAGCCGAAGACAAACTTAGCATAGGAAACGATTTATATATCAATATTATTAGTAAATCATTTTGAAAGTAAAACCATCATATGCTTTTCGTATCTTTATTCTTCTTAAAGAATCAATCTTTCTTTATATTGAATTCCAGTTGAGGTTGGGCACAAGTTGCCCTTTATCATACTTGACGAATCTCTTTTGTTATTTTCTTGTCTGGACGTTTTGATTTCTCTAGGCTAGAATTTATTGGTTCCCATTTATCACTGTTTCAAAATGATGTTAAGCAGATATTTTCAGAAAGGAGAGGCCAGTGGAAACCTGCAACTCAGTCCCAAGAGTTTTTTAGAACTTTACAGCGTTACTACAGCAATGCATACATGGATGCTGAGAAACAAGATGCCATTAACGTGTAAGTTAAATAGGCTTTTTTTCTTCCAGTTTTTATCTTTTCAAAGACATCAGTGGTTGTTTCTGGAATAGAAGCTATAGGACCTTCTCAAATTGTATGTTTTGATATGAGGTGCACTGGCATGGGAAATGTTACTTATTTTAACACAACGTGGTAATTTCTAAGCAGCTTCTTAGGTCACTTCCAGCCAGAACAGGGAAAGCCAGCATTATGGGAATTGGACTCAGATCAACATCACACTGTTAGGGGGCATGGTCCTGATTTGCTTGATGAGGGTTCTAGGTACTATATTCCTCATGATTGCAAATGTTCTCTGTTGTGAAAATTTCGTTCAATGGTAACCATTACTTGCTACAATATTGCGGTTCCTTGGAAACTGAAAAGCATACAAGGAAATCATGTTAATATATTTGCACATGATTGCTTTTCTCAGATAATGGAAATAAGTAATTGGACAAGCAAAAGGGATAGTGGGGCATTTTAATGGAGAGACTTTTTGTCACAACCAAAGCCCTCACTTTTCATTCAAAAGTTTGCTTCTATATCTTTTAGATGTTTTCTCAAAATTTTATTTAACAAAGCACTATTAAGAATGAAAGCATATAGAACTCAAATTAGGAATAGTATGCCCATTTATTATATAGATCATAGACCACATTTTGTTAAAAATATGCCTCTGTATTGTATAGATAAAACATATCACCTTAATTTTTTTTCACGTTTATTAGAAAAAATTATTGTCTTGCATCTTGTGAAATCATTCAATCATTTAAAATTGCAGGTGTTCATTTCATATCTCTGGTGCAGTGCAGTAGGTTTTTTTGTGCTTTATGCCAGGATATATTACAAATTTGATGATAGAGTTGCCTTCAGAACCAGAAGTTCCTTTCTCGAATAACTCCTAATATTAGTTTCTGTTCTCTTCAGGTCATTCATTAAAAGATCACTATCAGATGGCAATCTTCTTTGTGAAAGTGATTCGCTTGTAGCAGCTACCGAGGTTGGACATAATAAAGCTTTTTCTGAGGAGCATAGAGTTAATAAGGGTCTTTCAGATTCAACTCCAGAGATCTCCACCTGTGAAAGTGACATATCATACTCTAGGTCTGTTTATTCGCATCTCCATTCACGTTACATTACCACACCCCTTTTTGGTGGAATAGATCCATTGTAAAACACATTATAGAATGGCAAATACAGAAGTAAATTTGATGTTCAAGTGAACTCCGGTGAGAGGGCATTCAACTGGATTTCAGCTGATTCAGTGTTGGCTATCAATTTAGGTATACTCCCTCCATGCCTCGGATGCAGCTTTTTAAAGACATTGGAAGTGATCATATTTGCTACGACGAACATGGGGATGCATGTAGCTGCTCAAATTTTCTTGATTTGGACTGGCTTTCATCATCCGGGAATTCTTGTGAAGAAGATCCTTTTGATAGGTACTTTTTACGGTTCATTGAAGTCTTCAACACACTGGCTTACAAATATAATTAGTACACCCACTGAGGATTTGATGGTTGCAGGTCAATCGCTGGCCTATCACCGGAATATCTTGGGAATGAACTGAGAAGCGAAACATCTGCCAGTGAGTGTGGATCTAGCTTGAAGGTTAGTATGGAATTATCTTAGCGCTTCTGCCATAGTGGCTCATGCGTGAGGATGTCAATAGATTAATTGTTTCAAATAATAATTTAAGCATGGTTTTTACCTCCAGGGAAGAAGTCAAACCGGGAATGACATGTCTTCCGAAGACCTGACGGGTGGATTCTCAGAGCGTTTTATGCACTGGGTAACACATGGGGAGACACTTTTCCAAATAAGTTAACCTTGATAGTAATATTATTGGATACATCATTATCTCTTTGATCCCATCCGAAGGATGTGGAGTACAAAACAGAGAATAAAGAGAAGGTAAAAGCAGAGTTGTTCAATTGTGTACCTCCTGAGTCCACAAGGGTATGATGGAGGTACCACAACACGAGCATAGCTGATTCTGATTCATCTGGACCTCTCCCAGCTCTGCTCCTCCAATCTCTGTTGGATCACAATCCACCTTATACATTCATATGAATCCTTAGTTTACAATTTAGGTTAAGGTTGTAGTCAGTGTTAACTCGTTCATAAATGAGCCAATAATCAGCCCCTTC
>CAOGCB010314736.1:0-13506 GCA_948266635.1 Cnidoscolus chayamansa
GCAAGCTCAAGAAATCATTGTACGGCCTCAAGCAATCTCCAAGAGCTTGGTTTGGCAAATTTGGTAAAGCTGTGAAAAGCTTTAGCTACCAACAAAGTCAGGCAGACCATATAATGTTCTACAAAAGGTCTGATTCTGGTAAGCAAGCAATATTGATAGTTTATGTAGATTATATTGTTTTGACAGGGGATGATGAGGAAGAAATCTTGTCATTGAAAGGAAAATTAACAGTGTTTTGAGATCAAAGACCTGAGAATCCTAAAGTACTTCCTAGGAATAGAGTTTGCTAGATCAAAAGATGGTATCTACATTAACCAGAGGAAATACATTCTGGATTTGCTTGAGGAAACAGGACTTCTAGGGTGTAAAGTCGCTAATACACCATTAGAATCCAACAATCAGCTAGTTCCTGCAACACCTGAAGATGTAGAGGACAAAGAAAAGTTCCAAAGGCTAGTTGGCAGACTCATCTACCTATCACACACAAGGCCTGACATTGCCTTTGCAGTGAGTAAATTGAGTCAATTCATGCACTCACCTGAAAGTGAACACTTTCAAGCAGCTTACAGAGTCCTAAGATACCTTAAAGGAACATCTGGACAGGGTTTGTTGTATCAACGAAGTAGAGGTCTACACTGATGAAGATTGGGCAAGAGATAAGTCTGACAGGAGATCCATTTCTGGATACTGCATGTTTGAGGGAGGTAACCTAGTCACATGGAGAAGCAAAAAACAAAGTGTGGTAGCAAGAAGTAGTGCAAAGGCCGAATTCAGAGCTCTAGCACAAGGAATCTGTGAAGCAATGTGGATAAAACGTATAGTGGAGGAACTGCAAGTATCAACAACTGCTCCTATAAAGATTTTCTATGATAATAAGGCAGCAATTTCAATTGCACCCAATTCCATCTTACATGACAGAACTAAGCATATTGAAGTGGACAAGCATTTCATTAGAGAGAAGATAGAGGATGGTCTGATTTGTATTAACTGCTAATATATTCACAAAAGGACTCTCTGATCCACATTTCAGTAAGCTGGTTGGCAAGCTTGGAATGAACAATCGGTTCGGACCAAGCTTGAGGGGGAGTGTTGACAAAGAAGGAAAGAATCAATCCCTGATCAGAGAAGAATCAGTCCATGATTCTCAGGGATTAAAACCTGATCTCAGATCTAATTCTCAAGGATCATAACTCGATCCTTGAGGATTAAATCCAGGGAAATGAATCCTTGGATTTCAGCTAAACCACAGCTAGAATTTACTAGGTTTCAGTGTATATAAACCCATGTATATGTAATAAACAGTGTACACAATAAAAAATACACATTCTTTCACACTAGGAAATCAATACCTCGGTAAAGGTTATAAATAAAAATGCCTTGTACACACTCGACCACTTTTATATCCTAACCGGTTGATTCACTTACACAAGGAAAGCTCTAATATATTTGGCCGCCATAAATAATCTAGCTCTATCCATTTATATGGAGTAGATGTCAAGACATAAAGAGTCACAATTACCACTAAATAATCAATCTATCATGAACTTTGCATAGAGCTTCACTAATTATCCAAGCAACACATGAATGCATAATCAGTATGGTTACCTTTTATTTTTTAATTAGCAAAATGATAAGGCAAGAAACATAACTACAAAACAAAGAAAATTTGATAAGTAGCCCATTTCAGTCACAAACACATGGATTTTTTGAACCATGCAATAACTGTGTCACATTAATCTTCAATGTTATATTTGGATGGAAGAATTCCAAATAAATATTTGGAAATTGTTTTAGTTTAAATAGTTTGGAGAAAAGTAAGCTCTTCTTTTTTATTGATTTAAGCAATGGCTTATTTTTAATTGATTGGATTTGCATATATAGATGAAAACTTGTCTGAGATGGATTCCTCTCATAAGAATTAGGAATGTGAATCCACTCTTAAATAAAGTCTTTATCCACTTTCATGAAGCTAACCAGGATTCAGGAACTGATAAATCAAAGGCATTTGTATATTAGCAAACTCAATTTCTCAGTCTCAGCATGCAATATAGTACTATCCTTGAGACCTAAAAGTAAAGCAAGGTTAGAAAGTCATAACAAACCAGGGAATTGTGTCTTTCTTCATTCCATATTCCTCGGAAAATGAAAGAAAGCAAGCGTTGCTTTATACCACTCAGAAAATAATGGTCTGAACTGTGTTGCGTATTATGCACATTGTTTTCAACATTACTCCGAGATGACTGATGCATTTTACTTTTGTCAGCGATTGCCATGTACTGCAATTGATAGATCAGCCATCAGTTTGACTCCATGACCAGCACAACAAAATACAATTCGATACTAGCCAAATTGCAAGCTTTAAGTTCCAGACTTGGTGCTTCATAGTAAGCCTTTACTAGCCAAATTATTGCTAGGGGGACAAAAACTGTTCATGTTCATTAAAGCATGTGCAAATGCACAAATTACACATACTATAACACCGAAGGAATTCCAAAGAGGTTTGTGAATGAAACAATTATTTGCATGAGCTTATAGCTTCAAAACAACAAATAAACAAACAAAATGGCAAATCCTATCCTTCCAAACTTCCCCCCTGTATAAGAAATTTAACCTAACTCTTCAAAAATTACTGATATAAGACTTAAAAGAGGAAAGAAAAGATGTAATCCCCTTCTCCTTCCTTGTTATGAATTTAGATAAATTTTCCTTTAATCATTTCTCTTTTTTTGGTACAGTCTTCCTTTTGGTTTCTCTCCTTTTGTTTAATTATCTTTTTCCAAGAAAAAAGTGGGAAAGGTTGAGATTTCTGTTAGGTCACCAATCACCAGCACAGTGTGTGTTACATAGTATATTAACCAATTTTCTATAAATTACTGTAGATGTCCTAGGTACAGTCTGAAGTCCTATAAAAAGATTTAAAAGAATGTCACTTGCCTGATTGCTGGAATTGAGAAAAAGCTCATCATCTTCACGGCAAAATGTACCTATAGCACGAACATCAACAAGGTTACCAGATTCTCTAATTTGGAGAATGTGTATTGTTTGATAACGAAGCGATACAATTGCCAGCAAATCATCATATAGGAAGACACCCATGTTGTGGGTCAGATTAACAAAATCATTCCTGAAGACCTTCTCATCCAGAGTTACTCCATCTTCCAATCTGACAAAAACATAAGAGAATAACAATGAGACAGCAAGCAGAACTTTTTATTAACAATGTTTAAGATCATGTCACTATTGATAAAAACAGAATGGATACACACACCTTAAAAGGTGGAAAGTGATCCTTTCTATGGAGGGGACTCCCTGAACAGCTCCTCCAATAGCAGGCATATCATGGAATTGTGCAGTAGAAGTAGCAAATAAACCAAATTGGCTACTCTCCACATAAAGAAAGAAATCTTTGTATATAACCTCATTGCTGGAAGCAAGAGAAACAGAGTACAGTTGTGTAAAGAAGCTGTCAAATTTCTTTGCTCTTGAGGGAAGATCACAATCTTCCTCTTTGCAGGAATATGAGAGCCATTTTGGTCTATAAACAATCAGATCCTGATGATTTCTGCTGAAACTAATGAGGTATTGACCATCATCAGTGAATTTGCGAAATGAATGATCTGGGCACTCAACATCATATACAGTACAACTTGGGAATAAATTCTCATAAAATTGCCTTGCACAATGAACCTGTAATCAAGCCACCACATGATTCAGAGCTGAATAGCTTCAATAATGTCATACAAACTATTAAATAAAGAAACCATGTAAATTAAGCAGGGGATGGTAATCTTTGCACAATTTTGGTATTAATAAAACTGAATCATTCAAAATGGGAAAGAAAGAAAATAAAGAATTTAGAAAAGTGAAAAGATAATGGCATAAATTACTATCAGATCCATGTGCTTTCTCAACTACTTGGTCCCTATTTTTTAATCACTTTCACTTAATTAAAATGTCCCTGTCTTTTGTAATATCAAACTTTTTGGTCATTAGTGAAATAAAATATTACTCTACTTGTTTTTAGCCTCAAGGGGTGTTTGGTTCAACTATTAAATGCAGTTGATAGCTAATAAGCACCCAAACAGCTGAAATAAGTGTGATGTTTGGTAAATCTTAAAATAAGTAGTTGTTAGCTGATAGGATGTGTATCAGCTGCATGTTGTATCAGCTCTATAATTAGAACCGTTTATCATCAGCTGGTAGCTTATTTGACTTTATTTTTTATTGGGACTATATTACCCTTTTAAAACTTATTAATTAAAATGTTTATATTAAATTGTTTTCATCAATAAATTATTTAAAAAATTATAAGACATACTAATGTTTATATTAAATTGTTTTCATCAATAAATTATTTAAAAAATTATAAGACGCACGGACGCACGCACGATACCCTTTTAAAACTTATTAATTAAAATGTTTATATTAAATTGTTTTCATCAATAGATTATTTAAAAAATTATAAGACGCACGCACATATATATATCTTTTACCAAACACTTAGAATATATTAGCTAGAATTAGTTATTCACTACTAATTACCCGCACGCACACATATATATATATATCTTTTACCAAACACTTAGAATATATTAGCTAGAATTAGTTATTCACTACTAATTACAATCTGCTATCAATTAGCAGATATTAGTTGTATGCAACAACTAAACCAAATAGACCCTTAGTCATAAAGACTAAATAATATGGATTTTGAAAATTTAAGGACTAACTAATATATTCGTTAAAATTACAATGACTAAAAAGTACAAATATTCAAGGATATTAGCTCGAATTAGTTATTCACTACTAATTACAATCTGCTATCAATTAGCAGCTATTAGTTGTATGCAACAACTAAACCAAATAGACCCTTAGTCATAGAGACTAAATAATATGGATTTTGAAATTTTAAAGACTAACTAATATATTCGTTAAAATTGCAATGACTAAAAAGTAGAAATATTCAAGGATAAAATAAGTTTACTAATTTTTTTCTAGAAAACTAAAAAAATTGATTTTATAAAATATAGGGACATTTCACCACTTCAGTCACATTGTTCTTTATATCACTATTTCTCTTCCTTTCTTTTACCAATTGAATAAACTTTCCACAATCCTGACTAAATAATTCATTGATTTATATTGGAAAAGGCCTCACCATTCTAGACAATCCTTCCTCAACTTATCCTTAAATGGCACTAGAACAACTTTGATACAATAGCATTTATCTTTCATTTGATCCTCACATGTTTTGATGCATCCCTTTTCCCATCTTCATATAATTTGATTGACATATTTACTTCTCTACTACTCATCACTAGTGACTAGAAAGGTAGAGTCAACCTAGATGCACCAGGATAGAATTTAACCTTCCACCTGATGGGAACTTAATAATAGAAAGTGCTTAATCATTAAATATTAGTTTATCTATCAAATCTTTACTGAATAAAAGCTACTTCAAACATTAATTCAAGTTCCATCAAAAAGAAAACAAGTGTGTGTGTCACTTTCAAGTTATAAATACCAGTTATTTCAGACTGATTCAACCTATTCTGTTACTCTTTTCTGATTCCACTATTTAAAATCATGACTGCCAAAAGTTAAAATAAAATAAAAATCCAGAGTCAGCAGCTGATTCAGTTTGTTTCAAACTAATTCAATCAATTCCCTTAAAATGTTTTCAATTCCAAACTAATTCCTATTTATTATTTACAACCTGTGTCTTTGTAAAAGAAAAAAAAATCAAAGATTTCAAAGAGTAGGATGGAGGAGTACACTAGTGCCAGGAGGAGGAGTACGAACTTGGCGCTCAAAAATCCTGGCAACCACATTGCTGCTTCTGAACATCACTAGTGATGTACAACTTTAATTGCCCGTACTCCTGAGATCCAAAGTTCGAACAGAGAGTGTAAGGTAGCTTTTCTCGCACAAAGCAAGTCTTTCAATCATGAAATGCAAGAAAAACTCATAATCTTATCCTTAGCTAAGAAATGTCCAAGGAAAAACTAATGAATGCAAATTTTACTTCAATGTCACAAGTGTTTTGCAGTCACAAGACAGAATTTTCACAAGTGAGAAGTGACGAGTCACCACCCAATTTTGAGTGAAATCACAAAAAAAAAGTAGGCACTAAATTCGTCCCTAAATAAGATAGATGGATGTAAAATTGTGCTCTTAATTAACATCAATTATATATAATGGAGTTTAACTTATAATATCGGTTACTTGTGTTTGATTTAAAAACAAATGTATTAATGCAGAAATTCATTGATGACTCACTAATTCAGTTGAGTTAAATACAAGTGTAAATAATTCAACACCTATGTGAATTTTAACTCCATTTATTTCATTATATTTCATTTCATTTTTAAAAAAAAATGAAGATTTCAGAAAATTATATTATTTTGATGAAAATGAGATTTTGCAAATTGAAAAATGGAATAATTTAAAAAATAAAATCAGGTAAATCTTAAAAGTCATTTTGCAAAGAAAATAAAGATTTTAACTTAATTTAAAATCCTTTTAGTAAAACGAATTTTAAATTGTCTCAATTCATTATATTATTATTGTTATTATTATTATTATTATCTTTTTAAGGAAAATTGTTTAAAATATTTTAAAACTGCAAAATTAATTAAGTTTAGTGCAAAATTTTAAAGTCATTATTTTGATAAAATAGCTTCCAAATTTAACAAGCAGACAGATTTTGAATCATAAAGCTATGATAAATTGGTAGGAAAAATTAAATTTTACTGAAATTTAAAAATTTGACCTTGAGTCTTTCATAAAATAAACCTTAAATTTAAATTTGTAGGCAATGAAATTAAATTTGAAAATTAAAAAATTGGAGGAATTTCTTTTAAGTGGATTTTGAAAGGTGGTTTAATAATTTTAATTGTAAAAGGGAGTATTTATTGAAATAGGGTCAAGCATTATTATAAAATTATTTTCATTGTCTACTGCATTTTAGAATAAGGACGTATACATGCCACACATGTTTAAACAGACATAAAAGGACTAATGCTAAAGTTCTGTAAATGAAATTGAGTTAACATGGATAAATTTATGCAATTTATTTCTAAAGATTAAATTTCATTTATTAATAAAATTGGATTAAAATCATCCTACTTTCAATTAGTATCCTAATTCAAAAAAAGGAGGTTAATTAATACCTAAAGAATTTGACCCGCTAGTAAGGACATTCACTCAATGGCTAAAAAAAATGAGATTTATCATCACTCATGCTAACTGAAAATGTCCTGCAAGTAAAAAACTATGTATTATTAAAATGGGATGATGGGAACCTACTTAATCACTCATTTTGCTATCCTTTAATTTTTGCTAACCAAGACCATACTATCTCACTGAACTTCATAAACCTATTAATATGTCTAACGCAGTAAAGTAAATTTAAAACAAGAACATAGTGACTCTTCGAACTACATCAACCCCCTAATAGCAAAAGTGATTACGTCCACTACACAGTTTAAAACCAAAGTGTTTTTACTACGATACATTTGAGTGATCCAGTTATATAGTTAAAGAATCCATACTTATTAGACATAGATCTAGAAACATAACAAAATAAAAAAAAAAAAATCAAGTGATATTTCTGCTAAAAAAATTGAGATTTCTCATCACTGATGCTAACTGAAAATATCCTGCAAGTAAAAAACTAATCAAAACACAATCACTTTCAGAAAGTAGGAACCACAGAAAGGAGATCCAAAAACCATTTTGGCACAGAAAACCAAGGAATAGGGACTGGGAATTAGTTTACAGAATAAACTTGCTGGCAATGACCCATGAACAAGAAACTCACAATAACGAACAGTCACTTGCTCGACCTAATATTTATAGAGAATAACACAATCCTTAACCAGTAATCAAAACCTTAATTGATTTTCTGTTTACGGGAGAACGATGCAGAAGATGACCCAAAAATATCAACTAAAACATCATCTTGAAATTGGAAATTAATGACATACTCTAACCCACACCTAAAAGACTAAATCTCCGTATATTAATCAAGCAATCATAAATAAGAGCATTCACAACACAAGCATTAAAACTAACTCCTCAAATTGAACCAATCCCAAAGAAATGGACTACAGGAACATATAGGACTAACCCAAACGGCAACCAGAGGTCATCCGAAATAATGAACCTGCGTCCCAAGGCAGAGCGCTGCGGCAGCTAGAAAAGGACGAATAGCCGAGCTCTATAATGCGTTTTGGTGAGAGTCGAGGGGAGGCAGGTTCTACGAGCTCTCCGAGCTGGTTCTGCTAATCTGGTAGTGAAAGAGTCTGGTTAAGAAGAAAAGGGGTTGTGTTGGGGCTTTTTTGCATCAGTGGATTTTGGGGGAACGAAACAGATGAGAGACGAGTTTATCATGGTTTTGGTGGATGAAAATCAATGGTGAGGGCTGGCTGTTGTGGGAAGCCAGTTTATTATGGTCCTTGAAAGTCAATGGTTATGATTTTGGGTTGTATCTTCTAATGATAATTTAAAATCGGAAATAATCAAAATTCAAGCTTATAAAAAATAGAAACCATATCTTAAGAAAGAATATGATTTTCATTTTCATTTTAGCAATTTTACAAAAAGGATGTATATATCATCCCTATTTCATTGAACAAATCTGTCGTTTTAGTTCTCATTTATTAATATTCATTAAAGGCATGAAATAAAGTATATGAGATATTTAAATCTTCGTAAACTCACAGACATCCTTACATAACCTATAACTACATATCACACATGCCTTAAACGTATATATTAACATTCGAATATTACAGTAATAAATGAGATCTAGAATATATACATCATTAAATATTTTCTTTTTACATTTTAGGGGGCTCAAGCACGTCGTACAATTATAAGTCCACATTCAGAGTTTATTTTGATTTTTCTTGCAATTCCTACAAATGTGAAATAAAATAACATACTTGACACAATTCGGTGAATAGAAACAGAAAATATTTATAAAACATACAACTTGTGCTTGTGAATTCAACATGGTCGAGCATTTTAATCAAAGTGATTTTTATCACCAAAGTCTTTTTATTTAACATATATCTATTAGTGCCCGATTAGCTTGCCAAATTCTCAGTTTTTCTACTTAAACATTTAATCATAAATATTCAACTAGCTTGCTAGCTTCTCAAGACTTCTGCTTAATATTATATATAGCGCCAAAGGCTCCCATAGGCCACCTTTGTCTTATCATATACTCATATCATGATATGTCATATAATTATTATCATCATAACATTATCATATCATAATATGATATGTCGAGTCGAATAATGCTTCGATAGAATCCTTCGAGTGCCAACTATGCCTCGGCAGAAGCCCCGCTTTGATGGCCAAACCTTCCCTTCAGCTGTCGAAATTATGTTTTGATAGAATGCCAAAATTGAGCTTCTTACCGCTTCAACTTAATCAAAACCTATCAACTATTCATTTTAGGCACTTCCAAACATAATTAAACCTTTCCTCATCTTCAATCATGTCATGACCCAAACTTATATGCCAGATTGACACTAGGACTTAGACCAGCTTAAGGCCCTCAAAGCCTGTAGTAAGCCTTACTGTTCATAAAACCCCAACTTAATTCAAAGCCTATAAAACTTTAAATAATTATAAAAGTAAGTGCAATTAGGCAACCTTACAGAACCCTAATATTTATTCAAATATTTCTTAAACCATCGGGAAGTCTTGCTTAATTTAGATTCCCATAATTTCTCCAAAAAAAAAAAAAAAAAATATATATATATATATATATATATATATATATATATATATATATATAAACAATTTTCAATATAAACACTGCAGAGTTCTAAGTACAAAAAAAAATAATTATAACACCCGATATTTTTTCGTTGTCGAAATTCAAATTTTCAAAAAAAAAATATTATCAAAATACTAAAAAATCGGGCCGAAAAATTGAATAAGGGTAATGTATCAAAGAAAACGTATTAAGAATTAAAAAGTAAATGAAAATGTCAAAAGACCCTAAAATAATGAAAATAGTAAAATGGTGATAAAATGGAAGAGGGAGGGCAAAATGGAAAAGTGGCAAGATAACTAGGCAAGGAACCAAACCATAGGCTCGGTGTCCCAGCCAAATGTCGAGTCATCTCCCTTTAAAAAGGGATATGGCCACGGCTGGAGAAGGTTTTGTGAAATTTTCTCATGCTCATCCCTTTGTGCCCGAATCCTCCCAAATCATAGAAGAGTAAACCAAGGAAGAAAAAGGAAGAGGAAAACTGTAAAGAACTCTTTAAGAAAGACAAAGTAAGAAGTGAGCAAGAGTCGGTCGGAGTGAAGCAAGAGCACTAGCGGGAGAAAACTTGAAGAAATCGAGTTCTCCTTCACCTATCTCCTTCAAAACAGGTTAGTTAGCTTTTTTCTAACTTGTTTACAAATCAATAGGTGAAAAATATGACATGCATGAAGGATTGAGGAAGAAATTGATGAAAATGTGAAATTAGGGTTTTGGACCCGATTGTTGATGGGAATGGAATGAGGTGCATGTAAATGTAATAGTCCACCTTCCTAGAGCGCTACAAGCATTAGAATCCTAACCACTCGAAGGTGATCGAAACCCTAGCAAGCTATAAACTTCAACATTACATAGACATAAATATACATTAACATATATCTCATGTATAATAAAGAATTTTAGTACAATATTAACATAAGGAATACTTAAATTCCTAGTACAATTGTCTTACGTTATACATGTACACGTAAACGTGGTAGACATAAACATAGGTGCTAAAAATCTTAACATAAACATTTAACATTACAAGAGATTATAAAACATATTCATTCACTTAACATTAATCCTAGGGGAATACAACATCATCACCATTGGGACATGTGCATTCTACCCTGCCATTTCTATTCTTCCTGCATAACTTGTGAAAAATGGATTGGGGAGAGGGGATGGGTGAGGGATACAAAAGGAGTAAGCTATTTGAATAGCCTAGTGAGAAGATACAGAAAAATATCATAAAACATTCATTTTCATGATCGTGTAATGCATCACCTTTAAACATTTCTCATAAGATAATATTGTCACTAGAAATTCCTGGTCAGTTCTAATTGGCAAGCCATCTTCTTAGAATCACCCGAATACCTTATGGGCTAGTTACTTCCCTCATGTACTCATATGCGCCACAAAAGCTCCTTTAGGCCAATTATGTACTTACTATATACATAACATAACATATGGATCCCAAGAAAATCCTAAGGTCTCAACGTGTTACATCCGAGGGACATATCAAAGGATATTTCATGGGATCTCTTCGTGGGACATAACATAAACATGGGGGATTTCTGGATCACTCAACATTATCATCTATAAATCATGAATAATGCAATGCAACATATATCGTGCATCTAATGCAACAACCTAAGCATTATAATGTGTGAGCATGCTAAAAACATCCATTTACATTTTCTCTATCATAAAAGAATTTATTAGCGTACTTAATGAATCCCTAGTTCATCACTGATGTCCCTTAACTCCAGGATCTGACTCTATATTTTGGACTTCGGATTAGAGACTCAACATAGACTTAAAACATACTTAAAAACATCCCATAAAATCCTATTAAACATAACATGAACATAACATACTTAGTCCAAGCAATTTGGGTCAGAAATTACCGGATATAGGACTTTCGGCAGTAGGTTTAGCGGCCGAAGGTCCCTTTATAGAGATGAAAGTCTCACATGCAACAGCAGGTTCGGTTGCCACAAGTGCCCTTTGCTGCCAGGTTCAGCAACTGAAAGTCCAACCTTCGGCTATCGAAGCTGAACTTTCCTTTCTTTCCTGAGTTGCTCCCCAATTTTGGCTGCTTAACCCCCTTTAGGGTGCCAAACCTAGGTTTTGGCAGTGGCCAAAATCTGGGTTTCAACACCTTAAACATATCTAAATCCTGCCAATTTCATCTTAAAGCATTTCTAAACATTTTACAACATCATTTTGCAACTTAGCTAAACATTTATATCAACATGCATCACTTGTCTCATTAATTCCATACATTTCATCCATTTTCATAAAACTTTTCTAAACTTATCATTTTGATTTCCTCTATCCTTTAACATGCATTTACTTCTAACACTTCTAATATATATTTTAACATCATTAAAGCCATTTAAATGTTCATACATCATTTCTATGTTCATCATTTGTTAAATTTCTATTTCATCAACTTTTCTTCATTCTTTAACCTAATTTCATTGCATGCTTAATTGATTCATTTTATTCATCATTTAGAGCATTCACTAACCTAGATTTGAAGCCTTGATCAATCGTGAACTTGGATCAAGCTTCTTTTCCTTCTTTTTCTTTCCTTTTTTTTTGCTTTATCTCCTTTCTCTTACTTTCTTTTCCTTAAATCTTCAATTTAGTTCTCGTTAAACTTCTTTGATCCTTTACTTAAGTGTTGCAAACTTAAAGGTTCTCAGTGGTTGAGAGAAAAATGAGGAGAAGCTGCCAAAAATCCTCCCTTTCGGTTGCCTCAACTATTTATAGTGGAGGTGGCATACTGGGTTCGAAGGGTGAACCTAGTTTTTCAGGTTAGCCCTAGCCAAACTTCACTTTAGTCCCTCAACTTTTTCTTCTTTTCATTTTGTCCCTACATTTTACATTTTGGTTCTTTAACTTTCATAACTTTGTATTTTAGTCCCTAATCACAATTTTGGCACGATTTCTAAATATTCCACGAATATTTTAGTCGAGAATTTAGAATCTGATGTCACAATTGTGTCGGGTATTACAATAAATAAGTTAGAGGATTGTAAAAACGTGATTACATGTTAGATTTGATGAAGCAAGGGTAGAGATATGATGTTTATAGAAATAGAAAGATGATGAATAGTAATGTAATGTTGATGAATTGGGGAAAATGAAAGATGAGGTTAAAAATGTAATATTGGTGTCTAGATGACCCTAATAATGTTTAATGATGTTAAATAGGGTGTTTCCAAGCAAAAACATGTATGAAAATGAGTCTAAATGGACTGGAAACACTAAGAAGCATGTTTTAGCCTTTTAGGCAGAATTCAATTTTCGGTCACCGGCATGATTATCCGGTCACTGTGAAACTAGCTTCAGAGTCGAGCCATATAGATGACCGAAAAATATAACCAAGACATTTAGTTGACTTGGTTAATGGAATGGCTCGGAAGGAGGGAATGTCACGAACGGATTTAGGGCCTAGAAGTTTAGGTACCTAGAATGATGTAATTCGCACGAAATTGATTAATTAAGGTAAGAAATGGAAACAAGGATACTAAAATGAAAAGAGGAAATAGAGAAGTAAAAGAAATTTGTATAATGAACTAAATTAGAGAATGAAAAATTGAAGTAAAGGAACTTGTAACACAAAAGAAATGAGATAAAGGAGATAGAAAGACAAAGAAATGAAATGGAATTAAGGAAGGAAACTAAGTGGTAATATAAAAGAAAAGACATGAAAGTAAATA
>CAOGCB010314978.1:0-15104 GCA_948266635.1 Cnidoscolus chayamansa
AAACCCCTTGAGAACAAATAAAATAAGAGAAAAAAATCCAGCTAACCAAGCACAACTAGACTAGGATTTAGGCTTAATTGAGGTAAGTTTAGTTGCACAGTTAGTATTCCTCACCAAAAGACTCCATATCTTTCTTGAACATTACCATTCATCAAAATTTTTTCTTAAATCCTCTTAAAACAAAGAATACTTGTTGTCGTCATTTTTAAGATCTTTTCCCTCTTGAGCATCATAAATTGGCTTGAGGACCTGAGGTAAAGATGTTTTAATGCATAAAGTCCTTCCACTGGCTAATTAAAAAGGAGCGAGAAGGGATCTTCAAAACCTTTTGAGAACTTGTGTAAAATGATAGCGTTTAGATTAAAGGAAGTGAAAGGAGTGAGAAGGGAAAAGGGAGAGATCTAAAAATAACATGGAAGTAGTGTCAACTTACAATTTTTTTGATATTGATGCAGAATTGACTTGTTTGGGACTAAGACTTGTTGATGATGATGATTGATGCATAATTGACTTCAAATAGAGTTAAAGGATCCATTTAGCCAACCCCAACTAGTTTGGAATTATGACTTAAATTGTTGTTGTTTGCATTGCTATAGGTTAAAGGTAGGAGATCACAAGCTTCATTTAAGCAAAATCCTATAAAAAACTATGTTTATAATGGCAAGAAAGAAAAAAACTTCCCTCAAATGGAGAAGATATACTACTATGTGAAATTTCCTTTGTTTTTAGATGTTCTATCGTCCAACAAGTATGAAAGCTTTGCAAGATGCAGAAACTTTTGTTTTTACTTTTTTTTTTTTTTATATACTTCAATTCCTCTAATCACTATCACATATATCTAGCACTTATTTTTCTTGTATGCTAGCAAAAAGTGTAACATGACATAATCATAAAAAATATTTACATATACCCCAACTATTCAGAAGAAAAGAAAAGAAAAAAGAAAAGAAAAGAAAGCAGGTTAATTACTATAGAAGCTGTGAATTTGATGTTTTCTTGAGAATGAAACATTATATATTTATATACAAGAGGATAGCTAATTGGGAAATTAAATTCCTAAAATGAAGCATAATAATAACCTAGAATCAAGCTAATTAGGAAAACAATATACTTACTATCCATACAGATTTATTCCTATAACAATCCCCCCTAGTTGAAGTATAGATCTTAATCATATCCAAATTATTACAAATATAGTCAATCCAAGGCCATTTAAAGTTTGAGTAAAGATGTCTCCTAATTATTTTCTGGTTTTCACATATGCTGTAAAAATGCTCGTCTATTGGATCTTTTCACGAACAAAATGAAAGCTAATTTCAAAATGCTTGGTTCACTTATAAAATAACTGATTAGAAGCAATAGATAGTTGTTTGATTGTCACACCATAATATTGCAAATAAAGACTTCTTGAAACCAACTTCTTCTAATAATTATTGTACCCATACTACTTCACACACTAGGCAATAGCTTGATATTTTGATTCCACACAAGAAGAGGGAGACTACACTTTTATTTCTTGTTTCTCCGTGATACCAAATTACCTCCCACAAAAATAAGGTATCCTTTGTTGATCTCCTATCAGTCTCTGAACTTGCCTAGTATGCATGAAAAAGCACTCAATATTTGAATGAACACAATTACCATAGAAGATACCAAGCCCTGGAGCTCATTTCAAGTAAAACAATATATGTCATGGTGCCTTCTAGTGAGCAAGAGTGGATGAGCACATAATTTGACTTACCACACTTACAAAATATGTAATATCCAGAAAAGTCGTTAAGTAATTCAGCTTGCCTATTAATCTCCTATACATCTCAAGATTTATAAATGCCTCACTGTTTGTTAAGGTGAACTGAAGATTTAGAGTCATTGTCACACTGACCCTGTAGGACTTAGCCCCCAACTTTCCCATTCCAGTCGATAAGTCAAGAACATATTTCCTTTGAGATAAGAAAATACCATTCTTACATCTTGTAACTTCGATATCCTGAAACTGATTGTAAAAATGATTTTGAAAATGTAATGCATGGACCATCATTACTTCTAATAACAATTTCACCCACAAATACTACTAACAAGATCAATCCACAATCACAATTCCTATTAAAGACTGAATGATCACATTTACTCTTTGCAATCTAAATTGTTGTATGACCACGTTGGATCTGCCAAACTAGGCTCGAGGACTTTGTTTCCAACAATAAAGAAATTTATGAAGTTTGCAAATCTTACCTGACTCTACTGAGCAACAAAACTAGATGGTTACTCAATATAAATTTGATGGAGAATGCCTAGATGGAGGTATTGAATTGATTTTGAATCTCAGCATAGAAAGCATAAAATAGAAAACAAAATTTTGAATGACTTTTCATTGAAAATAACCATATAATTAGTGAAAAGTCATCAATAAAAATAATAAAGTACTTAAAATCGTATTTAGAAACCACGGAACACGGACCCTAGACATTAGAATGTACCAATTCAGAAGGAGATGAAACTCATTTATTGACTCAAGGTAGGGTAGATGAACATTGATTTTTGGCAAACTGACACGACTCATAATCTAAATGCGAAAGATTGAAATTGTGGACATAATCTTATTTAAAGTAGAAAGGGATTGATGCCCAACTAACAATGAAGGTCAAAAGGAGTCAAAGTGTTGGAGCAGGCAAAGAGATCTTGGTAGTTGTTGATCAAGGATGTAGGCTTCCAACTCACGTCCTCTGCCAACAATTTGGTTCATCGAAAGATCCTGAAACAAACAATGATGAGGAAAACAATGAGAACAACTTAATAAGCGAGTAAGTTTAATGAGCAAGTTAGCTTACTAACAAAATGTAAATTGAATGAAAATTTTAAGTAAACATAAAACCAAAGATACAAGCAGTGAAAGAGTTAAGTTGACATGTCCACACCTCATAACATAAGATTCTAAGCATCTGTTGAAGTGACATAAGAAGATGATGTATGGGACTGAAAACTAGATAAGAGTTTAAAATTATCTAACATGTGGTCAGTAGCACCCAAATCAATAACCTATTTGGAAGATTAGAACACAAAGCATGTAATGGAGTCACCTGACTTGGCGATTGCAATGGCAAGAGTAATAGTAGTCTTTAGAGATGCATGGTATTGAGAGAAATATGCATACTCATCTACAAAAACTAGAATCTACTTATCAAAAGTAAAGTGACTGGAGGAGTCTCTATTGTTGAAAAGAATGAGAGAATTTTTACTAATTCATGATGAAGAGAGTGGTACATATATAAAGGTAAACATATCCTAAACCAGTGACCTACTCAAATTCTACTTTCTATCTTTCTTGATAGACATCAACTACCTACGCTATACAAATCTTATATTTTTATCTATTTGTTTCCTAATATATATTAAATACCCATATTCTATAACATCTACCATATGAGCCATCTAGGAATGTTGATTCTTATTCTAAAATTTCAAACATGTCATCTAAGTATGCCTAGGTTCACGACAGTAATAATAAATGACTCCACTAGATTCAATGGACATTGTCTTCCCCACACGCTGATAATTTTCACTATTATGAAAATTGCCCCTGCTTCCTCCTTTATTACCTGATCTACTATTATCATGATGACCCATAAGTGCACTAGCAATGTTCGGGACCTAAGGAGCTTATGCATGCAACGATCTGATAAAAACACCATATAAAGATGAAATTTTAGAACCTAAAAGAATTTGAGATTTAGCGGTCTCAAATTTTGGAAGGAAACCTACATGGAAACTCATTACAGCCATTTGCTTTTATGCCTATTGAACTTTCACATTCGGACCAAAGGAATTAAAGTATTAAGTTCTGCATAGATTCTTTTAAAATCCATGGAATAAGCTATAAAGGTGATCTTGCTTTTCAGCATGATAAAGATTTACACCTCTTGTAAATATGAGAAATATTCCCTTTTTCGATTTTAAAATTCCAGATAATCTATGAGCTCCTTAAAAAAATTTACACTGCCATATCAAGCCAATTACCTCATTACTAATGGACTTGCATATTTATAGGAATAACATAGTGTCTTCTCTCAATCAAGCCTACTTCATACCATCATTAGGTGTGTCTTGTAAAAGGTGATTATCCACCCCAATGCTTCATAAATAAAGTCGAATTGTTTTACTCAAATCTAGATAATTAAAGCCATTGAGTTTGTGTTTTGTGATTTTAGTCATCATAGGAATCACATCCGCTACTACATTTTGATTTTCTAACATTATAGATTAGTGGAAACAACAAGCCAACATCACCAAAAAATAGAACAAACAGAAGTTGAATACCAGAAAATTAGACCAAACCAAATCACCTCTAAAATGACACCCAAACACAAAATAAATCAAAAGGATCAAGAGTACACCTTCAGGCAATGCTAATGAAGCAAAATGGAGTGGCAGACAACATCGAACGCGCTTCCACACACCGACGAGTGGGACGCCAACGAAAACAAGTGGCACATAAGATACACCCGTCGGTTTCCAATCACAGGATTTCACAGGGATAGTCGTTATGGGTGGTGGTTCTTCTTGGATGAGCGGTGAGTGTTAGAAATTACTCTAGATTATTGACTTAAAAACACAATGATTTGCAACTTGAAACCCTAATTTAATAAAAAAAATTGAAATTTTTCTTTCCAAGCAACTCTGGTACCATGTAGAAGCTGTTAATTTAATATTGTATTGAGAATCAATCATTACATATTTATATACAAGAGTGATAGCTAATTGAGAAATTAAATCCTTAAAATCAAGTATAATGATTTCCTATCAATCAAGTCATGAATCAAGCTAATTAGGAAGACAATATATTTACTATCTATGTAGATTTATTCCCACAACAATTACAACAATATTTAAGATTTAAGATTATATCATTGAGTCTAAAGTGTTAAAAACTCACTACAATGAGCTCCTCCAATTTCCATTGTCCTTTGATGCAATCCATGACTCGAGAACCTAACACTTATATTATAAAAAAGACACAAGTGAATGAAATTTAATGCTTCAAGACTTTATGCTCATGAGAAGGCACTTGATAGTCGAACCACATAAATCCTTCTATTATTTTCTCTATTTGTATTGTTCTAAATTTCAACATGTCTTGGATTTGAGTCCAAAAACTATTTCTCTCTCATATTCTTCTTATTCTTCATTCTAGCCTAAATTTGGTCCTAGCTATTTTTCTCCTAAAGCTATTTAGCCAATTATTTGAGTCTTAAAGCTACTTTTCTCCTAAATTCTCCTTTTTCACGAATTTGAGCCTGGTTATCTAGTCCATTCCATGAAAAATTCCCTTCCTATTTTTCTTCTCCACTTCCTGGTAAGAAACAATTCCAACAACACACAACACCACTAGACAACATCATTCAAGTCCCTATTTCTAAATTTCTATTTGCAATTTACAATTAGCTTAAGAAAAAAAGGTGGAAAAGAGCTATATAATGGATCCATAACTTCCGCAAAAATCTCATAAAAGGAGAGTGCTAAAATTGATGAGATGTTACTGTAATTTGTGGAATATCTATCATATTGAATCATGGTTATAAGAAAATCATGTATTGGATTAGCAAAATCAATTGCTTAGGAATGATATGTGGTTTATTAATATCATAGCATATATATTTTGTTTCTTCCATTATAAATATAGATTCTTATGCATTAAGTAGCAGACACCCGAATAAAATATATCACTTTGAGATTTTATAACTGTGGATTTAGGCTCTCAATAACCAAACCTTATAAATATTTGTTATTTTCCCCTACTTGTTCTATCAGTCTAAATTTCAACATATCAAAGCCCATTTTCTTCAACAATCTTTTCTTATTCTCAATCTTTTTAATTAAATTATAGATATATAGTTGTTTTTTATAAATAATTTATTTCACTTTTTTCTTACTAGTTTTGGCAAAGGGAGGCTGCAAGCTTGAGGAAGGAGTTGCAATACTTACAAGAATACCATAGGTAGAGTCAACAAATACTTCGTAATAAATATTATCTTTATTTTATGGACCCTCTCATACCATTACTCAATAATAAAGCAATGGTGTAAGAATCCATAAATTAAGAACTATGGTAACTATGCTCCTTACTAGTGGAATTTAGCATGTGTACATCATTCATAAACTCTAGAAAGTTTCATTCTCTATCCCTAAAAAATCCAACATTGTCAATTATCCATTTTTCCTTGCCAAGACACTTAGTTCAACCAAGCTATCATTCATTTAGCTACATTAGCAAAAACTCAATTAACCCTTGTGTATATGATGCATCAAGTCATGAGACTCATGAAACAATTAGCATCTCTTCAATTTGTATGACTAAATATTAGTTAATCAACTTAGATATTATTTGTTTTAGTCACTATGCATGAGATCAAGAAATTGGAATTCCTATAAAGTAACCGAATGGCTTTGCTTGTTCTTAAAGAACTATAAAGTTAATTAATATACTTCTCTTGACCACTCAACCCTATTAATTCTCAAGTAGACTACTAATATGATAACGTCCTTAGATAAGGCAAGAATGCTTGACTAATCAATACTTCCATAAATCAATTTTTCATGGAAATTGTACTTTATAACATATTTTGCAAGAAGTTGGTGAATAAATGAAAACATGATCAGTTGCGGAAATTGGTGCACTACCCAATCACAATTGGTCAACCCAATACTAAATGTGCAACTTTCAAGTAAATAATTTTCAACAAATACAACTTCAAAAATAACTTCTAAAGCAACAAATAAAAGCAAAACAATAAAGCCTAAGCTAACCATGCCATTCAAAGAATCAAAAAATAAGTAATAAAATAATAAAAGCATTATATATATATACACACACATGAAGTTTGGACCATGTCACCTGTAATTGTATAAAGAGGTTGTAAGAGTGTTGGTTTTGTTAGTTAATAGGTGAGCTGGAAGTTGTTAGAAGATGTTAGAAAATGGGGGAAACAATCATAGGGGAGAGAATACACTGTATAAATAACAGACATTGAGTTAAAAAGAGACTATTCAATAAATATCAAGATTCCTATCAAGGACGAAGTTACATGGTAGCTAGATGGCGCAATGACTTCCCCAAGTCCCATGCCCCATCACCCGTTAATTTTAATCAAATTTTTTTAAATATTTATATAATTTATAGAAGTTCATATATTAATAACAATAAAATCAATTAGTAAGTATAAACTATAATTAGATATTATTTATTATATCATGTTAATTTAGTTATATTGCTATGCAGAGATAGGGCATCCTTAACTAGCTGCTTTAGGCACGTAGGAGTAAATTAGCTAGACACTGTATTTTCCTTGTTAGTTTTCTTCCAATTGTGAACCTTTTGTATTTTATATAAATTCCCAATATCAAGCTTTTACCTCTCAATCATCTCTCTTTCTTTTCTTTCTTTCTATTCTTCAAGTTAATAAATGTTCTTTTACTTATTAATCACCCTCAATTTCAAAAAAAAATGTTTAATGTTACTTTCAGTTTATTTGAAAATATGTTCTGTTAACCTTTTCTTTAGAAAATTAATGAATAAAATTGATTGAATTAATAACTTAGTGAATTTATATTATGTTTATTAACTGTAGTTTAGAATAATAATATTTTATAGAAAATATATTTTAAATAAAAAATATTTTATTAGTTATGAGTAAATATAAATAATTAATAAATTATTTTATAATTTTGTTCAGTCCCTCCAAATATTATGGTCTAGCTCACCCCTGTTCCTATCATTTTCTTTGTCTTTCTCTGTTTCTTTTCTCTCTAGAATCTTTGTTCATGTTTTTTCTTCCTATTTTCTTCTGTTACCTTTTATTTCACTGCTGTTAGGGGTTCTAAACCGCAAGACCTTGCATGAATTTTCTCTTCATGAATCTTGGATGCTGGGGAAATTGTTGATGGCTATTTGGTTAAGCATGCTTTATAATTTCAAAATTAGGAAATCAACATGTTTAAGACTTTGAAGACTTTCTAATCTAATTACCTTTGAAAAGGTCACAGAATCAAAGGTTGATAGTAAATATCAGAACTCAATAATTAAGGCCTAAAATAAACTTCCTCAATCTTAATCCTCATAGGACTTGAACTCCAAATATAAACACTAACTACTGGAATTGTTATGGCTCAAAATCAAGTAATCTTGAATTAAGACACAAGACTCTGCAGTCCAGCCCATTCTAGAGAAATGGTAAGATTATTGAAATCCCCCTGATTAAATAACAATCACCCAACTACTGTAGTATTGTCATCTGAACAGAACCTGCCAAAACAATTAATCTAGTTCCCACATGTAGTTTCATCTATTGTTTGCATCATACTCCCACAACTTTATTACAGCAATTATCATAGTTTTGGTTTGGTTGCATTGTAATTGAGATTGTCAAATTGAAAAGCCCTTCTCTCATTTAAGACCAGCTTCCCAAAATGGATTCGTTCTGAGAATCACTGAAACCTAAACTTTAAAACTACACGTACCAAGGCTTTTTTTCTCTAAATGCATCAAAATCCCTCCACACTTGACCACTCCATCGTGACATATACAGGCAATTGATGGGAGAAGAACTTTCTGGTCTGAGTGTCAAAGATCTACAAAATCTAGAAAACCAACTGGAGATGAGCCTGAAAGGTGTTAGGATGAAAAAGGTGCAAATGCATTACTCAATTTCAATACTTAACATATACTGCTCAAGGTCACTCTATGTACAAACATTTTACATGCACATTTGTTAATGCAACTCATTTTTTATCCTTCTGCAGGACCAAATTTTAACTGATGAGATCAAGGAACTGAACAGAAAGGTTCTTCTAAAACATTGACTTTGGCTCAACATATACAAGACTCTTTTCAGGTGTTTTTACTTTTGATTGTTCTTTCATCAACTTGATTGCAGGGAAATCTCACTTATCAAGAAAATCTACAATTGCACAAGAAAGTTGACATTCTCTGTCAAGAAAATGCAGAATTACGTAAGAAGGTATTCATCTTGAATCATATGAATTGATAAGAATATGTCCGCCTCCTGTTCAATTCTGAGTGTGATATTTCTGAGCACACAAGAGCCTAATTAGACCTACTATGTGAAAGATGCCTTTCTATAGTTGGAGTCCAACCTAGTGGATTCAACACTGAATCTCCCAATCTTAAGCACAATGCCTATTGAAACAGCAGCACTGCCATAACAGTCTTCCTAGTAGCCTAAACATAACTTTTTTATTCCAGGTTTATGGAGAAAGGGATGCAAGTGAAGCAAACAAAAGGTCCCACCCACCATACACTTTAAGCAATGGGTATGACTTTCATGCCCCAGTCCATCTCCAGCTGAGCCAGCCACAGCCTCAAACCAATGAACCACCACCAAATTCAATGAAACTTGGGTAAGTTCTCTACATATTATTGAGAAAAATAAGTACTCTAGCAACTGACTAAGTTCTTTTCAAAATTTTCCAGACTACAACTGCAATAACAAAGCAGCTACCAACTGTGAACACTGAACAGATACTGATCATCACCCTGGAACGTGCTTCACAGTTGAAAAAAGCCAAACTTGTACAAGATCAGATCTTGTATGCTAGCTTTTAGAAATATCTTCCAGCAGAAGGACAATCAGATTTGGTATGATACACTATGTAAAATAGGCTTTAGAAATTGTTGTAAAGTTATTGGCCATACCTCCTATCAACAAAAATTATGCAATAATGAAAAAGCTTGATATGAGCCAGGTATTAATCTAGCTGTCTTCAAAATTTGCCGTGATCAATGAAACTTAATTGCTTGGTTGAATTATGGTAACACATTTATCGAAAATTGTCAGCATCCTAAACATCCCTGTTTAAGTATCAGTGTGTTCCTAGTGAAGCATATTCTTTCATGCTGTTGATGAGAAGTTCATTAGAGAAGAAAAAAACAAATGTATAAATATAACTACAATGAACACAGGAAAAGCTGCAGAACCAAAATAGAGTTGATTTTACAGGGTATCCAATTCAATCAGTAGAGCATGCTTAATTCATGATGCTGCAAACATAAATCACGATGTGTCCACATTGTAAAACACATTGAAGCCTAGTACAATAGAGAGAATACATAGCTACAACCTCTGCATTGTTGTGCAAAGCAAACAACATATTCAAAATAACCATGAATGTTAATCATCTTCCAGGCATTCGACCAAAAGCAATCTAAAAAAGTCTACAAGAAATCCAGTTTGTTTGTCCAGTCAATTAGAAATGCACATAAAAAACAAAGAGCATAACCATGCAGGAATATAATGCAGCAGGAGAAAAATCAGCATCTCAATAATATAAGATCATGAAGGTGCAAAAGATATGAGCAAAAAATAATTTGTTTTTCTGACCTTGCCATTCGCAATCCCTTTAGCCAAGTCTAGCAAAGAAATCGACTTGTACACTGGATGCAACTTCTCAGAATATGCTGCGGAAAAGCCCCATGCCTGAAGCTTTGGCACTCTTTCAAGCTTCTTTATATAACCACTACACTTCTGCATCTCCGGGAAATGGACCGATAGCAACACAATTTCAGTAGAGAAAGCAAAAGATATCAAAACCAAATCAAACTGGTGGTTGAACAAGTGAAAAAAAAAAATTGATTCAGTTCAAACACCAAATATAAATTAAATAAACAGAGAGACTTGCGTCAAAAACCTTGTGGTTTTATAGACTGTATGAACCATACAATACATTGTCAACCACAGATTCTTGAAATATGACTACTATGAGAAAAACAGCATGCATGTAGAACTAGCTCCTTAACTTTTACCACTTCTACCAACAACCTTTCACATTGGCAACTATTGTAGACATCTGACTCAAATTCAATATATACATACATAAACATACATATAATTATAACTGTTAAATCTCACATCAGTTGGGTAGAAGAAATATATATTGCTCATAAGGCATTGGGCAATCCTCCATTCCTCCCCCTTGAGCTAGCTTTTGGGGTGGAGTTAAACCCAGCCTATTTTTTAAATGTGGTATCAGAGTCTCCGATCTGATTTTGGTCTCTGGTGTATTTGAGTGAAGCGTGGTGGCCTCTTGTGTATGTCACTCCCCAATTAATCTGGGCACGAGGGGAGATGTTAAATCTCACATTAGTTGGAGGAAAAATATATGCTACTTATAAGGTATTGGGCAATCCTCCCCTTGAACCAGCTTTTGGAGTGAGTTAGGCCCAGCCTATTTTCTTAACAATAACGGAATAACCACAAACTCTTATAAGACTAATTCATTATGAAACAACATGTATATTCTTTGTGTGGATGTCTAGGATTTCCAATGCAAATATATGTAGGAATAAAACCCCGTAAGTCAAGTCCTCCACTCTTGAGTTAAAGCATGAAATTGTATTTTTCCCAATGCCAAATAAATAAGTAGTTCGAAATAATAGTATGTCAATCTCTTCAAGTTACTTGATACAAACACTATTCCTTTAATTATCAAAAAACAAACCCATGCAATAAGAAATTGCAGTGCAATTACTATTTGTTACCCCAATAAAAGTAACACATCGTAGCTCATCAAGAGGGGAGGATTGCCAAGGTTTTATAACTAACATATATTTTTCCAACCTAACCGATGTGGGATTCATATACTCAATATTTTAGCTCCTCATTTGTATATAGACAACATGTTACAGATCTTGTCTCAATTATCTCCGTGACATCCTTGAAGTTCACAAACAACCTTCAAATTCAAGGTTGTGGCCCTTCGCTTTGCCATTTGCAACATGCAAATATTACCACAAAAATATTGATTGTAATTCATGAAGTTACTCTTGTGACAAGGTTTCTAAACCCCTATCTTCATGCAGCAAATCATCTAGCAAAGCTTTTATCACAAGTTTTAATTTCCAAATGCAACTCTCAAAATATCTACTCAATTATTACTTTAAAAATTCTCATAATTAATTTGCTAACTAAAAAGATCTTTCATTATGGGCCTTGTACAAATTTAAAGAAGCCATTTTAAAGAATCATTTAATTGAAATCAATCCAATTCCCTCTAACACCAATCAGCTGCATCATCTTTCAATTTTAAAGAAGCCATTTTAACCTTTTCTCTCCACAAATCTCATGAATCAATATAAAATAGCAACTTAAAGAATCATTTCTTGTAAACATCACCATCAACATAAGAAATAACCCTAACTACAAGTAAAATCTCCAATGTAATTTTTACCATTCATGACTCCAAAAATTAACTGTCAAAATAATCTTCCCTTAGGATTTTTATCAATGAAGAGATTGCTTTGCACTCCCTAATATGCCTAAGAAAGCCAATAGAAACTAGCATTGTGTGGTGATGCAGAGCACTTTGGACTAAGACAAGGGAAAACAACTCAAGAAAGAAAGGAGGATCAAAGGTACATAAATCAGCAGCAAAAGTGCCCTTTACATGCCTCAGGTCATGTCCAAGCAGCCTAGAACATAACCCAAGGTGATCCAAGGCAGGGAGCTTCAAGCAACCTCAGTCCTATGTAAAACACACGCTAGGGAGTGCTCCAGGAAATCCCACACGCTCTGTATCTAGCATCAGCAACAATCCTAACATGATCCAACATATTCTGGAAAAGTTTATACCTGCTTTCAAGAGTCTTTTTATCTGCTAAAATAGATTGTTTCATATTTCCTTATTCAATTAGAAATAGTTATTTAATGTATTCCTATTTCAATTAGCTTTTAGTTTTCTTATTTAGTTTAGAACTTTCAACTTGTTTTTTAGTATATTTAAAGTTTCTAAATTGTCGTTTCTATTCCTGTTATGTTTAGGAGATTAAAATATTTATAAATACCCATGTAACTAATGTATTGTCAGATTTTAGTGTATGGCTTAGTATAAAACAGTGGAGTTTCCTCTTAATTTTGCTCATGTGTGTGTGTTATCTTTGTGAGCTTCATGCATCAGGTGGTATCAAAGAGCATAAGATCACTCCATTCAAGATGACTAACCTTAGTGGCCATGGAAGTGGTGGTTCTCTCAGGGATAATATCAAGGAACTAGTGTCCTAAATCACAGAGACAAAATGTTGCGACTAATAGGCCTCAAATTTGAGCATAGCAAGAAAGTATCAAAGAAATTGCAAATCATCTTGGCAATTTGGGAATCAATACAAATAGGAAGGGGGTTAATATTTGAAGGCCAAGGGGTGGTACAGCCTATGGTGAACCTATTGATTGCCCAATTTTTGCATGTAGACATCCTATCTAAAATGAGGATTATCAAAAGGAAAATTGATGTTCCTTGTTTCTATAGGGATCTCAACATAGAAGAATTTTGGAATTGGATGGCAACAGTGAACAGACTCTACGACCATATGGACATGGCACCAAAAAAAAGAGTCAAATTGGTAGCATATCGGCTAAGGTGCTGTCTTTGCTTGGTTGGAATGACTAGAATCTAGACAGAAGCAAGAAGGGAAAGTGCCAATCTGTATAGGATGC
The DNA here is from genome assembly GCA_948266635.1 of Cnidoscolus chayamansa. Taxonomy (NCBI): domain Eukaryota; kingdom Viridiplantae; phylum Streptophyta; class Magnoliopsida; order Malpighiales; family Euphorbiaceae; genus Cnidoscolus; species Cnidoscolus chayamansa. The sequence goes on from CAOGCB010314978.1 coordinate 13,500, forward strand.
AGCATTTGCTAGAACAAGAATTTCTACTAGTAGATTATAAATATTGTTTTATTCTATCAAAAAGAACACTGTCAACAAGAGGTCCTAATGGTAACGATGGAAGAACCTACAAGAGGTCCTAATGGTAACGTTTTCTACAAGCCTTCTTGGTTGTGAAACAAGAGAGGGAAGAACCTAAGGAACTTTGGAGTTTGACAACAAAAATTAAAATGGAGGAGCCTAAATTTGAAGAATTTGAATTTGAACTTGAAACTTCAATTGTAATGCCTCTCGCTCTTGTTAACAATGAAAAGCCTTAATCCAATTTGGAGCATTCAATTCTAAAAGGGGAAGTTGGAATTAATGAGATAGAACGAGAGCAACTCAAGCAAAGTATCCCAAAGAGTGAAGAACATCAAACCATGGAAGTCCTAATGGTAAAGAACTATCTACTTCTCTACTTCCCATGATATTAATTTTATTTGTCTAGGTATTTTGGAGGAAACAAAGGTGAAGAAGTTAGTTAATTCAATCTTGTTCAATTCTCCATGTACTATGATACTATCTCAATAAAGAAGGCAGCATGATATGCTACTTCAAAGAAAAATCCCAGTCTCTTTCATTTCTAATTTGAGGGAGAATTTCTTCAAAGTGGGAGAGGATGATATGGGAATTGTTGATACAATATTTTGGGTCACAGCAAGCAATCTTAACTTGGGACGAGTTTTTTTTAAGTGGAAGGGTATGATGAAGAGAACTTTAGAACTAAAAAAAGGGAAACAGCTCAAGAAAGCAGAGGAGTGGAAGTGCATAAGACAGCAGCAATATAGCCTCCCAATGCCTCAAAGCGTGTCCAAGCAGCCCATAACACACCCCAAGGTGCATCCAAGAAAGGGTGCTTCAAGCAGCCTCAATCCTACGTCCAACACACCCTAAGACATGCTCCATGAAGTCCAAGACGCCCTAGGGCGTGTATCTCTCCAGTTAGCTATGTAATTCAAGTTTAACAGCCCCAAAACACATTACTTGAATCTCCAAGTGGGTCCCAATAATCCTAACATGAACCAACCTATTTTGGAAGAGTTTCTATCTGTTTTAGGAGAGTTCTTGGCTACTAAATTAAACTATTTTATGTTTCTTTATTCAATTATAATTATTTATTTAAGTTTTCTATTTTAATTTAATTGTCCTATTTAGTTTAGATCTTTCTTCGCATATACAAAGTTCCTAAATAGTAGTTTCATATTCCTATTAGGTTTAGTAGAGACTAAAATCTCTATAAATACCCATGTGAAAATTTTGGAGTATAATTTAATATAATACAGCAGATTATTCTCTTAATTTCGCTCATGTGAATGCATGTTCACAATGGCAAGTCATGCAGTAGCTAGATAAGTTAAAAGAATATATTACATTAAAGTTTAAGACAAAGGTCTCAGCAAGTAAGAAGGAACAGAATTAGCAAGCTGATCTTGAAATCACAAAATTTTCTATTAGTATTTTGTCAATTGGTGTTTTAGGATTCAATATGTTGAGATGGATTTTCTAGTTCAAAATGAGTTCTTGCAGATTCATATTCATACCTTCAGAATTTTTTCATATTTTCTGTTTAGGATCCCAGTAAGC
>CAOGCB010315091.1:0-35896 GCA_948266635.1 Cnidoscolus chayamansa
TTTGAAAAGAAGAAAAAGCTTTTAGTATGTTAACTTCATTTAATCCTGCTGGTTTGATTTTATACTTCTTAATGCATAAATAATCTATTGTTGATATTGATTGTGACCTTATTTGTTAGAGGATCCATACAGCCGACCCCACACTTGTTTGGAACTAAGGCTTGTTGTTGTTGTAATGCATAAATAATCTGTTCAAAAATAAAAGAATCTTGAATGGGCAATTGAGCATGATGGACTCGTAAAGAAAAAAAAGTGGAGACTTTGGATGTGCGTGTTTCCCTTCAACTCAATGCTTTCTATAGGCCATTATGTGTTCTGATACTGGTTTTTTTATCATCATATGACAGATACTTTACTGCAATATTGGAAATCCCCAGTCTCTTGGCCAGCTGCCAATAACATTTTTTCGGGAGGTTAGTTTGCTACAGCTTCTTAAAATATGCACTACAAGTCTACACTGTATATTTTACTGGACCATTCTCACCTATGTGTCGTTTCTTCTTTAGGTTCTTGCATTATGTGACCATCCTACTATTTTGGACAAAAGTGAAACACAGGGTTTGTTCAGGTATTTATTTTATGATTTGGGTTAAATGATTTGTTTGTTTCAAGTTCATATGTAGCATACAGCATTTGTTCCTCTTCTTGTTTGCATTATGTGACCATCCTACTATTTTGGGAAAAAGTGAAACACAGGGTTTGTTCAGGTGTTTGTTTTGATTTGGGTTCAATGATTTGCTTGTTTCAAGTTCAAATGTAGCGTACAGCATTTGTTCCTCTTCTTGCTTAACAAGCAAAAGTTTTGAGTATTGTTATCCTTATGTCCGGCTGCAGAAAGTGTTTTGCATTATGATTAAGATATTACTCATTCTTCAACTATGTATATGGAAATGGAAACTGGAGTTGAAGATATTGTCTTCTAATATATGTATTGACCTTTAGCCCTCTCCTTGCAATGTCAAGATACTTTTGACATTTATCTTTTAAAAAATTTAGATCTTGCTTGACTCCTTCCACTCTGATCGAGTTATCAAAATTAATGAATGTCATCCCTTGAAATATTAATTTTCCTTTCTGAATCTGATAATGTGATTATCATTAAGGCATCCTTTGATGATTACCATTTAACTTACCTTGTAACTTGTTTTAGTGCTGATGCCATAGAACGAGCTTGGCAGATTCTTGATCAAATTCCTGGAAGAGCAACTGGTGCTTACAGTCACAGTCAGGTTATAATCATATCATCCACATCCATAAACTTTGAATTTGCATTAAAATGCAATGGTTGTTGTGATAAGTATAAGTTTATCCTTATTTTTCTTTCACATCAGGGTATCAAGGGATTGCGTGATACAATTGCTGCTGGAATTGAAGCTCGTGATGGCTTTCCTGCTAATCCAAATGATATTTTCTTGACAGATGGTGCAAGTCCTGCAGTAAGTAACTGTGAATCCCACAAACACGTTGTTTGGAATTTGCTAACTTCAAGTATGGTGGGCAATGTTTATATTCATATGATCATGTGTAAAACTTGTGTATGCACCAGCCGCTGAAACACATGAATATATTCAATGCATTTTTATCACTGACTGTTATGCTCTTTTACCAGGTCCATATGATGATGCAGTTGCTAATAAGATCAGAAAGGGATGGAATACTCTGTCCTATTCCTCAGTACCCCTTGTACTCTGCTTCTATTGCTCTCCATGGAGGCAGTCTGGTATGCCAGAAAACCTGAAGCTCAAACTTGAGTAATAATTTATTTCCTAGCTCTTTCTGTTGACTGTTTGCTAGCTGTAAATAGCAAGTTGTCTCAGTAGCTCTAGTAGGATAATCAGAATTGACTTGACCCAATAGAAGAGGAGAAAATTAGATAATTTAATATATTTTGAAACGATTTTTTTACTACAGTTTGAAGTAGAACTTTGTGGTTTTTTGCAGGTTCCATATTATCTCGATGAAGCAACTGGATGGGGATTGGAAATTTCTGAGCTCAAGAAGCAATTAGAGGATGCTAAGTCTAAGGGTATTGCAGTCAGGGCCTTAGTTGTAATAAATCCAGGCAACCCAACTGGGCAGGTAAGCGATGACTGGATCTGTATCACGTGATGCAGGTAATTGTTTACATTCTTTGTTTAATGATTTATTTTTGTTGGCAGGTTCTTGCAGAGGCCAACCAGCAAGCGATTGTAGAGTTCTGCAAGCAAGAAGGTCTTGTTCTTTTGGCAGATGAGGTAGGGTGGATGAATGTAGTTAGAATGAGCCTTGCGTTCCTGGCCTTTCACTAAAATGAATATGGCTTGAAAATCTTTTCTGAATTTCATGCCAGGTTTATCAAGAAAATGTTTATGTTCCTGAGAAGAAGTTCCATTCATTTAAAAAGATCTCCCGGTCTATGGGATATGGTGAAGAGGATATATGCTTAGTATCTTTTCAGTCGGTCTCCAAAGGTGAAGAACAACTTTAGATGACGAGAAAAGTTTTGCAATTTTCTGAATTTGACTTTGAGGGCGGCTTTGTTTTTTTAATTCTTTTTAATATGTTTTCAGGGTACTATGGAGAGTGTGGAAAGAGAGGAGGTTACATGGAGGTCACTGGGTTTAGTTCTGAAGTAAGGGAGCAAATATACAAAGTGGCATCAGTGAATCTTTGTTCTAATATTTCTGGTCAAATTCTCGCTAGTCTTGTCATGAGTCCACCAAAGGTTAGTTTCTTTCCTTTTCTTTTTTTATAATACACACACACACACACACCCCTTATGGCCAGCTTTAGTTTATAAGCTAGTATTGATGTCTGGTTTCAAGAAAATGGAAATCCTTTGTTTAACTGGTCTGCATTCGCAACTAATGAAAATTTGTGCATGTGTGCAGGTTGGAGATGAATCATATGAATCATATTCTGCTGAAAAAGACGGAATCCTGTCGTCCCTTGCAAGGCGTGCAAAGGTCAGTTTGGGGAAACCCACCTTATTTTATGAATCATTTTTTTTGGTGGGGGAGGGGGTGGGGGGGAGGGTGGATTGGAAGAGAAGCAGTAGAAGGATTAGTGTGGTTGCTGAAATTTTTGGTTTTGATGGAAATCTTATCAATATGCTTGCAATCATCTCTCTCCTTGATTCTCATGTATGGTATTGATAATTCTTTGTTAACTAATGGCAGACATTGGAAGATGCATTCAACAATTTGGAGGGTGTAACATGCAACAAGGCAGAGGGAGCAATGTATCTCTTCCCTTGTATCCGTCTGCCACAGAGGGCCATTAAAGCTGCAGAAGCTGCAAAGAAAACCCCAGATGCATTTTATTGTCAGCGTCTCCTCAATGCCACTGGAGTAGTTGTTGTTCCTGGTTCTGGCTTTGGGCAGGTGAGTCTTAATTTTTTCATGCTAGTGCATAGATTAACACTGGTTCTCCTGTTCGATTTTGCATTCTTATTCTAACTTCAGCAATGAGGTTTCAAGGTATCTTAAACAACATCAACTCTATCCAATTAAAACTATTAGCTTTTATCTCAGGATGGTATCAAGTTTTTTACTGACTAGTTGATGTTTCCTTGCGTTTTATCTGCAAAATTAAGTGATGCTAACTGATTTCTCTCGCATTTCAGACTTTTGACGGGTCTTTTTTGTGTTTGTAAAAAGGTTCCGGGGACTTGGCATTTCAGGTGCACCATACTGCCTCAAGAGGACAAAATACCGGCCATTGTCTCCCTCCTGACAGAGTTCCACAAAAGTTTCATGGATGAGTTTCGTGACTGAAGTAGCTTTGCATTTGTAGCATTTAAGGAAGTTGCAAAACAAGCTGCAGTTGATCATTGTAAAAACACATGGGTGGGCATCGCCTAGGTGCATTTTGGTCTTCCTGCGAAATAAATAGTGACATTTTTGCTTTTTCCTTTTTGATGATGCAGTGCGAGTTTTATTAAAATAGTTCTTTTCAAGTGTCTGGTTTTATGATTTTTTTTCTTTCTCAATAAGACATTTAAATGTGTGTCGATATGTCAATAAAATAAACCTCAGATATCATCTCCATGGACACATTTCATAAACAGACAACTTTACCTCATGAAAATTATGGCAAGTCCTGTGAATGTGATAATGGCTTCTGTAACCACCATCCTTTCTCTCAAGCTAGATGCTGTTTTGCAACTTCCAGAGGTGTCTAGTCTTCATGTCTGCATTTGTTTTTGTAATTTATTTATTTATTATTTAGATAGTCATATACATACATATGTATTTATACATACAATGTGTATATTATATATCATAATATTATTATCTTTATTTATTTACTTTCTTAAATAACTTTAGTTACAAAAATGCTTTTTCATTCTTAATTATAAATTTATTACCACATCTATAATATATTTATTTTCATATATATTTTTATAATTAAAAATTATACACCAAAAAGGTGAATTACATCTTTATTTTTATGTTTAAGTTTATATTCATATACATGTAGTTTATATAATTTACAAATAATTTAGATGTATATTATATATGCAATACAAATTATATGAGTAATTGATTTTAAAATATAAATATTAAATAATAGACGTACTATTTTCCATGAAATAATGGTATAAATTTATTTTTTAAATCACAAAGCAAATTTAAACCGAAACAGACCTATTTCTAGGTCAGCCTTAAAACAGAAATAGAACACGGCAGCCCGTTCAATCCAGATCAACACGCAGCTTGGCTATACCCAATTATTCTTAAAACCAAAGAAAGATTGTTAATGGCGCTTGGAATTTAGCTTGCTTTTCAAGTCCAAAAAAAATAGAGTTTCATGTTGAGGAGATGAAATCAGTCACACGACTAACAATTCAAGTAGCATAGTTTAAAACCAGTTGACAAAAAGATTGAAGTGTTCAATCCTATGCTTTTCCCAACTAATGAGACAAGCAGTTTAAGCAACAGGGAAGGGAATACAAGAAAATTTCACGATATGGTGTTCTTATAGGCGAGTTATCACAGTCTCCACCTCTGCAGGGGTATACAAATGATATGTTGGAGACACCTTTGCAATATCCACATTGTTGGGAGTCACCTGATATTTAATAAAATATTTTAGATGTTGAAAATTAAATGTAAAAGCACTGCAATGGTTTATTTCCCACCTATGATGGTCAGAAAGGAATTCAAATACTAAAATAAGCACAAACGTTAAAAACCAATGAATGGTGAACAGAACCAAACTTCACCTTCTCTTCCATAACTTGCTTCAGAATGGAGAGTGCAATTGTCTCAGCCTCTTGAAGTGTGAGGTCCTGCACAAATTAGCAAGTGACAACATAACGTAAGCAGTCCAAATCAAACACATAATATGAGAGTGAAAAAGGCTAAATGATTTCTTAGATAATAAAGATTGCAAAATATCATATTTAGTGCAACTGTGCGGGTGAAAATGCGACATTCATTTTGCATCACTTGTGCAACTAGTGAGAAATTCAGCATTGAAGGAACATAAAAGAAAAGGACAAGAGGATGATAGAGAAGAAAAGGCTTGAAATACCTTGTTATATTGCTCTTGCAAAGAGCTATCTGCACCTTCTGATCCAGAACCGATAGCCTTAGCATTGCATTGCCAAAATGTACCAGATGGATCTGTATAGTACCTGTGCATACAAAACTCTTTGAGCAAGGAGTAAATTCACCATATATGGATTATTCGATATTTTATTAAATTCCAATACATTCAGAAAGGTAGTATTCCCCAAAATAGAAACACACACATACACACACATTTGTTAACGTTAAGCAAATGAATATTAAAATAACTTAGCACTTACAGACTAGGACCATTCTCATCATGGCCAGCAATGAGAAGTGACACCCCAAATGGACGAGACTGCAAAGAAATAAGACAACCACAAATCAGAAGCATGAGTATGGTAGAAGTATCTGGTATGCTGTAAACAATTACAATAAAACTCAATTGCAAATTGATAGCCACAATATTAGAAATATCTTGCTGTTAAGCACCAGGGTCTGGTAGCTAAACTGTGTATGGAAGGTGAGAAATGGATAAGTTCCAAACACAACTCCTTACCACTCTTACTTTCTAACTTCTGTTCCCAAAATATCCTCCCAATCCCAGCGCTATATAGTGACCATAATTGCAACAATGAATTTGAAAGACATGCAACTGAAACTCAATTTCATGATGGAATCACAAAATTTTTTGGCAAAACAATCAAAGAATAATGAAAAAAAGACATAAATAACCATATACATTGTTGTTTAAATGGTAGCATGCAATTGAAGGTCATTGAATCAATGAAAGTTGTTTGCAAAGGAATGGAAACAGGTGTAGTTAAATTATTAAAATATTCATCAAGTGAAAATGCTATACCATGGATTCTTCATCGCCTTCACCAAATCGTAAAGCCAGATCACAGAGTGCTTGGGTTGTAGACTCCACTGTCATGGGCTCACCATAGGAGAATCTATGGTTCTGAAGAATTATTTAAAGAATAAGCAAAAGCACTTTTCTACCGTGTGTACAAAGCATCAAAACAGCAACTGCAAAAAATCAGTACCTGAGTTTCCACACGTGCATGCTCAACAAGTGTACGAGCATCTGCAATTAATCCACTCATAGCACATCCAATATGATCATCAATTTCCATAACTTTTTCCACACTACTGGGCTCCTGAGAGAATTGAGAAGAAATAATAACCATGACAAGTTGAGTTCACAACAACTATAATGCATATCAATTTCCATGAAATAGAACATACAAATCAGCCATGCTGAATGCCTGAATCAGTTAGGAAAATGTTTGAAGCAGATACACATGCAAAACATGAAAGTTCTACACCCATATCAATATTGATGGAGTTTCTATAAAATGTTCAAATAGAAGTTTCTAAAGCAAGAAAATATAAATGAATATAAATTCTGTAAAAATTTTTGAATGCATGCTGCCCATTCAGATCTAATGTCAAATTTGCCCCAACAAGTAACCATATAAAAATGTACAGGACATGCATTTCATATGAACAAAAACACAGAAGGAGAAAGAGGCAAACCAGCAGTGGTGAAGTGATACGCTTCTCAACTGCAAGCACAACTCCTTCTTTTGTCTTTAATCCAATTGCAGTTGAACCTAGCTGTAATTAAAATAAGAACATATTATTTTTAATGAACTAAGAATCTGCTTGACCTTAGTAGCAATCCCCTTCTTTTTCTGGCTAGGGATCAGAGTGGAGGGTGACAAGTAGGTCGTTGGCCAGTGGGTTAGAGGGAGCAACGTCTTTCGTTTGCAGTGGAAGTGGGTAAGAGAACCAATTGAGAAATCGTACGACAATTATCAATTGCGTTCCTGATGTCCCAATATCACCATGAATCGAAGGCAATCATGTCCAATATCGTCGTTAAAAGTAAAAAAAAAATTAACATATTAATTCAATAAAAAAAACTAATCGCTTATAACCCAGTTGAAATAACCCCAGATAGGCAAATGAAATTAACAGGAAACAAACATAATATTTAGATTGCAAATGTGGAAATTTCTAAGGAAACAAAGTGGGTTTTTAGGGGGGTTTAGATTACCTTGATGGCTTCAATAGCATATTCAACCTGAAACAATCTGCCTTCAGGAGAGAAAGTGTTCACTCCTCGGTCATACTCGGTCCTTCAAAATCACAAAAACGAACACAAATCACAATCTAAAAAACTAGAAAGCCAAACAAAAACCAAGAAATGAAATAGAAAGCATTAAATAATGAAAAATAACAGCATATTGGTAACTGAATCACAGAATTTACCTTGTGAGGAACATATTTGGTCCGATCTAAATGTTAAATCCTTGAGAGAGAAGTAAAATGGGGACACAGTAGGTTTAGTGCTTCGGCTTTTCTTGTGCTTTTCTAGAGCTCTGCTTGCAAAACAAGACAGGTTGAGAAACGTTTCGGGTCTTCCCTTGAACTTTTGGGCTCAATCTGTCTAATCCAGCCCTCCTTCTACTACTTGAATCCAATGGGCTTTATTATCTGCAACATTTTCGGGTATCCACTGGATAATATCTGATTAGATTTAGAACCAATTCCATTTAATAATATTATTATGAATTAAAATTTTGTATTGCATTCCTCATTTCTCTAGGAATTTTTTTTATTTAAAAAAAAAGAAATAGAAATCTTTAATATTAAAAACAAGATTTATTAATTTCAAAATTAATTTAATAAATTGTTTAAATTAGAAAATAATTAGAGGCCTATTGGAAAGGAATGGTTGGAGTTAGTATCATTCTCAAGAATTTATTGCCATGGAGTTTCCAATAAATTCTTGAAGAAAAACTTGTAACCCTTTTATCCCTATATGGAGAAGCAAATGGAAAGTGAAGGTTTCAAGAACAGAGCACGGACATGGCGATTTCTGAGGCAAAATAGATGATAATAATTTCAAGGAACTGAATATACAATGCCAGTAACCAGTTTAAATATGGGGATTTAGATAGTGATTTTATCCCATTAAGCAGCGCCATTGATGACCATGTTTAGAATCCAATGGTGATAAGCATTATTGTACGTGTAGATTGATGCACGTAGAAGGAAGGACTCAAGGCACAATATCTAAAATTGGATACCATACGGCAGTGAATCCTCAGAAAGGATGACTACTCTTTCTCAGGAAAAATAGCAGAAAGAAAGGCCAAAAACAATACACCTAACACCCTAAAAGCGTAGGAAATGAAATAACAAAAATAATGTTTCTAAAGGACTTCAATTATTGTCAACCTGCGGAAGAAGCCAAAAGCAAGAAATGTTTCCTTCCCTTGCTAGATAGCTGCATGACAGACAGAGATATGCAAGACTTTAAAGGCTAAGAAATTGGTGGAATTATCAACTAAACCAAATAGGAGGAGCACTTCTCTGGGATTTGGATTCTTGCTTGAAGCTTGTAGGGACATTGCGTACTCATTTCTTTAAAGGAACGCATCCATCTAGACCGTCAGTAGTAGTTCCAGCTCTATTTCAGTAGGTTGTGTCCTATCAGGAATCAGCTAAGCAAGTCAGTGGCCATCCCAGCAACGCCAGGTTCAATTCATTATCTTGCTTTTATCGTGCCCTTGTTAAGTCTTTAACCATTTAATGGACGATGGGATTGTTTATTATGCCACAAACCACTAAATTGAAAAAGGCTAGGCCCCTTCTTCCATGTACATCAAGCACTTTTTTTATTAGACTTGTTAGATGACATATGACCTTGTGCAATTACAAAGGAGGAAAAAAGAATGTAATATATTTGGGTTTTGCTTAGAAAGAGCAGGGATACATCTATCTGTATTTCTACATCAAGGATAGGCGTTGCAAGGGAAGCAACCACAAGAAGCGTGGCTAGAGCATTGTCGGTTCATCATCTTCTTTGTTTGTTCAGTAGCTCTTTGAATCTGCTCAATGTGTTGGTGACGAGCTGCAGCTCTCCATTCTTCAGCTTTTCTATGAACAAGTGCCATCCTCTTCATCAACTTCTCTTCTAAGTTTGATCTCATCTTTTGTATTTTCACCTGTTTCATTTTCAAAGAAACTCAAGACCATTGAAACTCTGAAAGGCGGTGGCTCTCTTTGGGCTCCACCACCTCACTTGTGTGAATGCAAGAAGCAGAAAATGAAGTGACAACTAGCGCTATCTTTTTTTAATTATACTTGGCTTATTATTTTAATGGATACAGACTAAAAGCCAAGCTTCCAACCAAGAGAAAACTCAAGTTTTAAGTACGCATTCCAGTTCCCCACAACTTTTAAATTAATGCTAGCTCACATGGGCTTGCGAGTTACAAGAAAAACTATGGATTTTTTTATGCATGAACAAGATCACTCTAGCCTTCTTCGAATTTCTTTAAGGGTGAACATGAATCTAAGGGAATATACAATTAGGGACGACACTCCAACAGAGGTGGACCAGTCAAGAAAACAGGAGGGCAATGGTATTCACGAGGGGCTCGAGACAACGAAATCGACCATAAACCAGACAAGAATGCTGGGACTATATAGTCCACATTATAATGCCATAATGTAGATATGCACAACTGGACATGATAAACTTTGATCATCAACAATTTATAATACCAGCATAAAGTTTATTGACATGGCTTACAGCAATCCCAACCATGACAGGTTGAGATGATTAGTTCACCTAACTAGAAGCCAAAAAATGGAATGTATTGCAAAGATAAGTGCTAAGTTCAGTTGGCCGCTCTTCTTGAATGTCAATTGCGAGAGAATGCTATCAGTTAATCAGAGACCCCAAAATTAATGAAAATTACAAGAATAAAAGGTGTCCCAGTGCATGGAATTTCCCAAAATTGTGAGCAGTGGGAAGCGTTAGATTCTAACAGCCAATCCCTTGAGATGCCAGGAGGGGTTTTCTTTGGTTTAAATACATGAGAATGAAAGAAACAACAATATGATCAAATAAAAAAGGATAAGCAACATACCTCAAGCTTTCTTGACTGAGCTTCTGCTTTTGCAGTTTGGAGGTTCAACCAAGCTTGAACTTTTGCTTCCTCTCTTTGATACCTGGAGCTCAATTCAAAATCGATACTGTCAATACAGACACCGAACAAGAGAAAGCAGCTAAAAGTGATGCATGTTTTTAAGTTTTGGCCATGACTTACCTAAGACAGCATTTTGTCTTTTCCTCTTCCTCCCATGCAGCAGCTCTAGAATCTGAAATGCTTTTCCGGCAAGTAATGCCGGTTTCAAAGTGTCTTAGGCTTTTTGATATCTCCTCTTCCTCTTCCTCCCTTGAGCTCCAATTTGATGTAACCGAATCATATTGTGACCCAAGTTGTAGCTTAGCCAAATGACAAGCTTGTAGCTGGGAAATGTCAATGCTGCCATTAGTGCTGCTAGAATTCTCCAATGGTAAAGGGCCTGACCTATTGGCAGGAGTGTTATGGCGAGCAGGCGATGAGCTTTTGAATGGTGTGTGGCATCTAGAAGTTGTGGAACTGCCTAGGGGAGTCATTTCTGTCCCAATATCTCTGTGTTTTACCTCTTGAATTACTTCAGTACCAGCATCTTTCATCACTTCATTAGCCGAGTCTCTAAATAAAAATCCTTCTTTTGATGCCTCTGAGTATCTAAAATTGGGCAAAACTGGTTCTACCTCATCAGTTAACTTATCTGCAGTTGCCAACGAATTCAAATAAGAACAGCTCAAACTAAACAAAAAATTTATGCACACAAACTTCACTATTCAAGAATTGGAAATGAAGTACGCCTCCAGTGAGGATAAACATCTGAAATAGAACAGTGATTGTTTAATATTAAATGAGCAAAATTTCAATCTATTTATTGAATAAGTGATACACAATACACACTTTCTAAAGCTCCATAAAGGCATCAGCACTATAAAGCATCATCCATAAAGAATTCTGTTGCTTTCAGAGAGAATGCTGCGCAAACGAAGTAATTAGAATGTTGCATCCTTTTTTTTTCATCTACTGGGATCTGTGAAAACCAAACCCACACCAAATTGACCCTAATACAATTGTTTAAACAAGAAGAGGCATCATAATTTCACAGTTCATATGCTTTTATTTACTTCATTTTTCTCAGCTACTGAACTGAGTTTAAAATAATAATAAAAAAAAGGTCTCCATAGATATAGATTCTACAGATGAAACCGTGTGGTATCCTTCCCAAACAAATGGTGCAATCAAACAGTAGAGAAAAAGTTGAAAGCTTTATGAAGCTTTTAGAAGAGAAAAGAAAAGGCTATCATGAGGATAATAGTGGAGTAAAAAGGACCAAAGCTAAGTGAAGGCCAAATGGGTAAAGGATTCATTAAAATTGAACAAGAAAATCCTACCTTTTAGAAGCACATCTGGAGAAGCAGAGGCCATATTAAAAGTTATTCCTGGTTTTTGTTGGTCCAAAGCTACTGACCCCTGAAAGCTGGAAACAAGTTTTGAGACTTTTTCCTCCGTGACCCTTGATTTTTCCGCGAATACCTCCATTTGATGCTTAAAGTTATCACTTTGTTTCTGAATCTTTGAAGACTCTGGCGATGGCTTAAAGGCATGGGCAGGAGAGTCATTGCAAGAACTACTCATTAGCCACTTCTCTGCATCCTCCCACTTGGAGGGAAAGCTCTTTTTTGCAAGATTACCAATACTGTAGCTGAATATTGGCCTACCAGGTGTGGAAGGAGCTTCCACTCTCCTCTGAGTCACTGAGTTCACTCCCTCTCTGCTCCTTTGAGTTGGGACTTCAAGAAACCCTCTGCATTCCACACCGCTATGTGGCATTGGAAATGACTTGACAAACTCGGATGTCTCCTTGAGATTGAGTTTGCACAGAGGGTCTTGAAAGGTGTCTGCAAATAGGTTGTCCTTAGCTTTCCCATACAGGCTTGTATTGGCCTCCAATGCTGGTTCCTAAATCACAAAAACACCCCACGAGAAGAAGCAAAACCATAAAGATTAATCAGAATCCAAAATCCAGATGGGAAACAAGAGCATAAAAGAAAAAAAAAAGAACCAAATGTGGGTTCTTTACCCCAGTAGAAGCAAAAATAGAAGGAGCTTGAAAATATTTGGGACTTGTGAGATCCATGGTAGTGAGCTTTCTGGGGATGACTGATTTAGACCCAGTTGAGGAATCCCTAGTAAATGCTAACTCGCTTGTTATAATTTTGGTGCAGTAGGCAACTGTCTCATTTTTTACACAAAAACAGTGTCATGGGAAAGCGACTGAGGAAGTAGATGAACAGCATAGCTTTTCAATGAAAAAGCATTAACTTACTAGGAACCACGGTCTAAGATACTGTTCGAATATAAGACCCACACCTCTTAACCAGTCATCCTTCAACAAATGAGAACGAGACCGCAGTGTCACAAAGTGACATGGATATTAGACTTTGGTCTCTGCGGAAGGAGACGAAATAGTACTTCATGAAAAGAAGAGTGAGGGCTTCGGGAGCTGCAATAAAAACACACGGGTACTGAGTAAGAAAGCTAAAAAATTAGATGAAAAATGATAGATTTACTAATCTCTTCGCTATGGCTTTATATATTCTTATTTCTTTTTGGGAAGGTTCTTAACTTATTATTTGTTTTGAAGACTTTAGATCCCTCACTCTGTATTACTTAATGTGCAATATCATTTACAGCTCACATGATTATATCACCTTGTTCTATGAGAGGTCAGGATCAAGCAAAGCCTCTGCGGTTGTTTCTTGCTTTTGCAAGGACTTTCTACTTGAAGTTTCAACCCCCATATATCTGTAATTTTTTTACTGTTTTGATAATGGACCCTTGAATTTAAATCGTATGACTGGCAAATTTTTCTCTTTTCATCTCCAAAATTAATGTTGACAACCGAAAAGGCTTTCTTTTATTATAGCATTTAACTTAAGATTAAACATGTAGACCACCTGAAAAAGCTGAAACAAAGTGAGATCGCGAATCACTGGCAAAACCACATGAAACCAAGATCACATCATTATTTCTTCATACCAACTTAAATCAGTTGATTCAAACCAAGGGCTAATAATCAAACTCTTCCAAAGCTATACAAATACAAGAACTAGTCCAACGGGGAGCAAATTGTATGAGCACTGTTTTCCATGGAAGGAAGACAATATGTGACAGCAAGAGAACTGCATCTCTGCAACTGCAAGTTCAAGAAAGACACTGCCTTTGGTGTCTTCAGGACAAATGTCGAAACATGCAATGCTTTAGTATCCCAAGGTTCTCAATTACAATTGATAAATAGGTTTTTCTTTTTTTTTTTCTTTTTCCCTCATAGTGTTTTAAGGCCTATTTCGATATAAAGATAATGTTTTAGAGATATCTTGCGTTTGCACTGTCCTGGAATGTCTACTTGAATACAAGGGTTTGGTCAAATTGTTCTGGTTTATGTGCACGGCGATTCACCCCCAAGATTTTCACTGCATTTCCCAGTTTCAGGTTAGATTCAATCCTGCCCACAACCAACACTTGTATGCAGTCTACAACTTCGTTTCTTAATTTACTACAAGTGACTGCAAAGAGGCCACAGTGCAAGAAAAGTAGAGACACAGATCACCTTATTACTGCAAGAGCCTCTCAAGTCCCTCGCAGATAGGACCCTTCTTTCTCTCTTACTATGGGCTCTGGCCCCGCCCCTCGCCGTCGTGGCCTTAGTTTTGGAAAGAATGGTCAGGCACTTGACTAGCAGGTGAGAAGTCAGACGAGTCTTTGTATAGAGTAATTACACAGTGAAACGATATCATAGACATCTATAAATGTGATTACCCTTATTTAAAAAAAAAAGAGTTGCATTATATTCTATGATTGATTTGCTATGTATATTTCTGCTTTTTGTGGGCAACTTTATCCATAGATGGTATCAGCCTAAGGTGGCGTTTACGTGCCAGGTGCGGCAATGTCTGATTCAGCAAGTTTCAACTTGCAGGCAGGGCTATTGCTGCAATGCATAGTTATCATAAATTCCTTTGACTCCTTCAAGGGTTCAATTACAGAGAATTTTTCAGGTTTCAGAAAAGCATGCTTCATGCTTCATTGGTGTATATAGAGAGCAGGAGGTGATTTTTTTTTATTATTATATTATATAATCCAAAGCCAAATGAGTTAGTAATTAATGGATAAAAAAAGGGGGAAATTAGGTGAGTCCGTCCATTTACAAATAGAAGAATGAAAGGGAAGATTTATTTTATAATGAAATAGGACTTAAAAAAATAATAGATGAGTGCAAGTGTGTGATAAACAATTATTAAGAAATCATGTTTATTAGTGGCCTTTAAAGAGCATTGACTTACTCTAGATTGAAGCATCACCACATGATTATTATATTTTTATGTTACCACTTCATGATTTAAGCTTATTATTATTATTATTATTATTATTAAAATGCCTCTAATTATTATAAAATTAAAATACAAAATCATCTGATAATAATAAAAAAAGTTATCCTCTAATGAATTCATTCAAGAAGTAGAATCATGGGCTTCCTATTTGAACTTTGAGATAATTTCCATTTTTTTCATTAGTTTAATACATTTTTCTTTTTATACTCAACTTTTAAATTAGTGATGCTTGATTAACAAAAGTGGATTCATGTAATTATTTCATTTTGATTTTAGTTGAATCTGTGTGTAGGGTTTTATAGGGTATGAACCTTTTTTTTTTTTTTTTTTTTGTTCTCATGAGTCATGAATATATATCATTAGTTGAAACTCCACAGGACTGAATCATAAACCATAAATGGGATGTGGCTAATAGTGAAAATATGAATAGACCCACCAACCGATTGAATTGAAATCAACCAACAATGTGACTTAGGGTTTGATACGAGCAACAGGTAGAAGATAAGCAACATGGGGTCCATTTGCTCATGTAATTACCCTTGTAATGCTTGATGACAAGACATACCCTGTCAATAATGGAAGTTTATATCCAATTCAACTCACAAACCTGTAGTCTTCTCATTATTCTATTTCTGCCTAGCTAAACACTCCCTCCAAAGATCAAATAAACCCTTCTTTTCTTTCTCTTCTTGCATATGATCAATGGCTGTAGCAAGCTTTTCTTCTCCTCACATCCTAGTTCAAAGTTCTGGTCCAATTATAAAGCCTAAAGCTAAAATTATGAATCTTAAACACACTCAAATTCCACTCAGGAAAGCTTCTACACTTCAAGTCAGATCATCTCTCAGAAACAAGGTATTCTCCTCAACACCCACACATCATCATATCATCCTCTTTTTTTTCCTTGTCGCTGAAGCTGTAGAAATACAACAACAGTGAATTTTATCAGATATTCACCAAAGGAATCAAGAATGACCATTGAAACAGTGCTGAATGATGACTGCTTTTTCCTTTTTTTTTTTCTTTTCTTTAAACAGGTCTTTGAGAATCAATCCGAGGGCATAATTTGTTACAGAGATGAAAGTGGAGAGATAATTTGCGAAGGATTTGATGAAGGCCCTCGGTTCCATCAACAGGTTCCAAGAACAGCACATCATTCAAGGTTAGATTATCCCAATACAAGTATATGGATATTAACTATTTTACTACTATTCACTTTTTCCCTTCCCTTCAATTAGATCCTGTTATGCTTCATTATACTTGACTATCAAACACTTAAACAGAATTTTTTTTTTTTTTACGATGGTTTTATTGAACACAGAGATGCAGAGATTATCAATCTGCTTCAACAAAGATTGCTTCAAGTTGTTAATGGTGGTGAGTTTAACAACTCTGACAATGAAGTTGCTGCTGTGCAAGAAGACTTGAAATGGAAAGGCTTTTAACAAATTCTGCTGATCAATGACTAATTCTTGTCAAGCTCATCAATGTAGTTCAAAATAATTTGCATGAGTGTGGAAAACTATAGTATTTCATTTCTTAAATATATCAGAATGTAATTAAATGCCCAGCTTACCATAATCATATTTCCTATCATTTTGGTTTCAAGATCCAGCATCAGTTTCAATTTTTTTTTTTTTTTTTTTTTTTTGTCTTCTGGTTAAGAAGGGGTTCCTCTTTCTTAATTGTCAATCCAATCCTCTGGAAAGCTCTTCATTCCTAATTCAAGGAATTTCAATACATGAAGGACAAAGGATCCAAATGTTCAAACATAGGAGCAAAAGCCAAATATACTATTGGGAGGACCATCAAAATATAAGTACTAAAAATAAAACTCCCTTGAAATTCAGACATGCAATTGCAAATAGATGAATAAATACGTTGTGCAGAGCTTTCATGGAGAGGTCATCCAAATTAATACCTCTTCTTGAATTCCTATGGCTTTAACAGCTTTCTTCTGCTTCTCCTAACAAAAAATTACGAACTTTTCTTTTTTAACTAGACATACAAATGTAATTCCTATATATAACAAAAAAGAATAAAATTATAAGTGAAAAAGATATGAACATGGGAAAAATGAAGTGGGACGATTGTCCCAAAGTGCATATGTAAAATCTACAAGCATAAAGACTCGCAGTATCATTCAACCAAGGTCCCGCCCTGTGTGTTCTCTTCACACAAATCTGACTGGGATTTGCTCGGAATGATAGTGGGAGGGGACCACTGATCTGGGACCATCAGAAAATAGGCAGTCATTGCTTTTCTGAACCTCTTTTTGTATTGCTTTGGAGAAATAACAGTTGGGGATGAGTTCTTTGGCCCACCAAGTATGCCTGAAGCTTTTACCCAAGTTTCCAGGTGCTTGTCCCAAGTGTACTGCCTCATGAAATCAATGATTCCAAGAACTAATTCATGCTTCTCTTCATCCACACCAACCAATAACGAGTAATCCATTACATCAATAGACTGCATAACAAATTAACATGTAAAACAAAGTTATTTTATCTGAAATGCTGGGAACCTAACAAATAGATAACAATTGTTTTGACACAAAAACCATCTCCTCAACCACACACTGCAAACAGAATTTGACACTTACTGCAAGAAAAGAAGTATCATTCCAGACTGCTCTCTCTAGCAATCGCTTTGCCTTGTTCCCAACAAAAATAGGAGATGTTGGCATTGCTTCAATCAAGTTCTGATCCAACAGAACTTTATTGTTCCCACTAGAATCAGCGTTATATCGTGATCGGGAAGATCCCTTAAGATCATAAAGGCGGATCACAGTCCTCCCAAACAGAAGATTTTCCATGACCAGAACATCCATTTTTGACTCCTTCCCGCCTTTTAGATGCTTTGACGTAACCTTCCAACATTAAGGCGAGAAAATACATAATACATTCCAGGCAAAATATGCAACTTCATATGGAAAAGTTCAATAAATGAGTCTGGCAAGCTGTAAGGCTAAACAGAATGACTAGGATAATTTACCATAGTTTTTATTCGAGGTTTAGAAACAAAGTACCTGATAGATCCCCAAGATTTTAGCCAGGCATGTCGGACTTCTTGAGCTGATTGAATCAGAAAGGTACTTGAAATATTCAGGAGCAAATTTTATAAATGACTCCAATTCTGTCTTCGTGACTTGTTTGATAATAAACCGATCATCCAAGGTTTTTGCAAAGAAGACATTACTCTTGCCACCTTGAGCTCCCCACTTCTTACAACGACTAAGAGACCTTATGAAATCAAGCTCAGAAGGGCAACATATCCTCCTCAAGGCTTCAAAACGTTTTGCATAGTAACAAGTAACAGAATACTTCACCTTTCCGAGCGGGCCTTCATCTCCAAAAGAAACTCTAGCATGCATATTTTTTGTATGAGAGAGTGGGTCTAAAAGCAGAGGGCTACGAGATCCAGATATAGGCAAGAAGCTCTCATCTATTGACCCATGACTTCTGAGAGAATCAATGATGACTTCGTCAACAGAATAAAATGACTGAGAAGTCATAGGATCAAATAAATTTGAAGAAGAGTTTAAATCCCCATCATCAGTCAGTTGGCCATGATACTCTGGTGATAAGAGTGCATAAGATATAATGCTAGTAGGCTCATCATCATACACAGGAATGACAGTATCATTTATACCCACAGGCAGGAGGAGCCTAGCCCCACCCTGGAGTTCCAACTCCCTGAAGGAGGAAACATAGACTGGATTATACTCACCCATTGTGTCAAGCTTCTCAGAGCTTGCTAAAAAATTCTTGTTCAATGACCGGTAAAAGTTTAAGAAGGGCATTCTTAAGTAGCTGACAGAATCTTCCATATTATCGGAGCCCTTGGTGGACAATGCAGGTGAAGGTGAATAACCGACCTTGGGAACATTTTGGTCTTCCACTCGATTGTATAAATCTACACCTTCCAGTGCCGTAGATGTGGTTGACAAATCTGCCACAACAGAATCAAAAATCACACTGGCATCATCCTTTGATATTCCGGCTCCTACGAAATTCTCACCTGTCCATGCAGCATCCAGGGTATCGGATAAATTTGACATCATAGGAACCTGTCCCTCAGAGACGGTCCTGCGAACATTTCCACTGCATTCCAGACTGTTAGGTTGCTCGCAGATGGGATTGACAGCTGAGTCAATACATTCTTCCTTTCCCTGATTAGAACCTTGGTTCATATCTGTTCCACAGACTGTGTCAGACTGGTCAGAATTACTGCCAAGTCCTACTTGTTGTTCTGGGGTTTTAAGCAGCATTGTATCTACAAGAAGAGAGTCACAACTGCTAGAACCCTTTCCTGGCTTGTCATTCACATCCACCTCAGTGAGCTGCTCAGTGTTAGCTACAGGTTTTTCCTCATGTCCCGAACTTGACCAATTCAAATTATCCTGAAGACTGTTGATATCTAAACTGGCTGCATAAATTAGGCGGTGATCCCACATGTAAGATTGGAAAAGTAACTGTCGCCGCAGTCTATTGATCTCAAGAATGTCAACAGCTCGCTGACCTTTTTTTGCTTCTCTATTCAGAGCCTTTTGGAGTGACTCCTAAAACAATAATGAGAAAAGGCAGAACTTAGATATTAAATGTAGCAAAAGTTTACCTCTCCTTTTGATGGAGGGATATGAAATTGTGAGATTTTAAGTTAATTATACATAGGTGTCCTTTAATTTATTAATTTAGATCAATTTTCTGAATCTGGATCAAAAAATTGTATATGCATGTATACAAGTACATATAAGACAACCTTGAAAAATGCATTTTTTTTTTAAATTCACAAGTTCTCAATTATATTCATGAATCTAATCTTTAATTAAATCTAATGAATATCAAAATAGGATAACTTTCATTCAAGCAATTTAAAATAAAATAATATCCAAGCATAAAATAGGTTCTCTTTCAGCTATATATCAATTGCATACAAAAATCTAATGTAAAATATCCATGAAAAAGCTAATGTGCAATCCAAGCAGATGAAGAATTCTGATAATTAATGCGAAATCAAAGCATATCTGATGTTATGATGGGTTTTTGTGACTACGAACTGACTTGACCAGCTTAGAAAATTACCAACACCAAATAGCAAAGCATGTTGATCAATTCAAGAATCCAAATGTTAATGAGCAGGATAGTAATTACTGTCATTTTACATACAAGAGGGCAATGTAGATAAATCAGATTAGTAATAAACTTTGGTCTAACATATGCTAAAAGACAGTCAAAGGTACACTTTCCATATAATTCAAAGAGCATTACCAAGTAAATTTAGTTCCTCCTAGTGACTTGTAGATTTGCACACAGAAAGATTGTTGACTAAATGCAACTCAGACTAGGTGTTCCTAATTCATCTACATGCATGTAGATTATTTGAAATGGTCAACATAAATTCAATGGCCATGCGAATAACTTGGTTGTGGGATATGACTTTTATTTAACTAAGGACTTCACTAGCACTGGGAGAAAGACTCACCTCAAATTCTGCCTTCTCCTTCTTTAACATCACTTCAAGTTCTCCTATTTGGCCTCTTGATTCAGGTAGTTTCATGACACTGTTTGGTAGTGCTGCAGTAGGTCTTTTCTCTGTGATTTGACTCAAAGCTTTGAGTACTTCAGAAAATAGAAGCTCTGCCCGGTCGACAACCTATTATAATCAGATCATGAGATCACTTGTATTCAAATTGATTTAAATGGAATAATTCAGAAGTTCCAAAATGGAGACCACAGCACCTCAACTGATTCTTTCTGTATCCATTCCTGGTTCTCAAAGTTGAAATCAAGTTTTGCGGGTGGAAGGTACACAGAGAGAACATCAATTGATGCATAGCGAAAGCAAGCAACCATATTTCCAAATCTGCACATGTAAAGTTGGTGAGAAACACACACACTGAGGAGATTTGACAGAAATGAAATGAAATAAATGAGGGTTTTCATTATTATTGCCATACGGTTTGAATGATTGCAATTATACCAATGAGTTTAATAATCAATTTCATTCAACATAAAGCATTCACATAATCACCCCATTCCAGCTGATGACATCCAAAATGGTTTCACCATGGATCTTGGTTCTCTAATGTGCCACAAATTCATATTTAGGATTAAGATCGCATGCATGTGGCAGGATTGCTATGCTTCCCATATCAAGAAACTTGTTTTAGAAGATAAAGAAGTTATATAATCGTTTACAACACAAGAAAATAAAGAAATCAAGATAAATACCCATAGAATCGAAGACAATCCCTATGCAGAGAATGGCCACAGCTTGCTACCCTGCTTGCAGCTGCATGGTTTGAAAAACTAAGCTCCAAAAATTTCCCAAAAGATAAACCCCAAGCAGCATCAGACATCACTACTCTCCGAGTAGCTGGAGGAAAACCATTGGTCCGAGGACACCTCAGGCATCTGTGCCACATCCAGATCTTTCCATCCTTTTCACCTGGTAAGAGTATCTCCGACAGCTTCTTAACAGATATTGTCAGGGTGCCTTGTCGATGAGTGTAACAATGAACATGTGCTTCTGATGGCATCTCACAAGAACGGCATGTGTAACTCTTAAGAAATAATTACAAGTCGTCAGTTTTAAAATGCAATGGATAAATTTTTTTAAATAAAGATATAAAAAAATCTAAGAAAAAAAAAACACTTACATTATCAAATAGATGGTCACGCAAAAACCTACCCAAAGGTTTATCAAAGCTACCATAGTATTTAATTCGAAAAAGATGAGACCTTTCACAGACAGTCCCCTTCCACACACAACGGGAAGATAAGGAAACCAAAATGCTCTGATGATCTGAAGGTGATGGAGGAAATTCTTCTTTTAAAGGTCCTGGCTCCTCAAAGTTACTTCTATTATCTTGTGTGGATGATGCCTCCGGACTGTGTGACTGAGTAGGAACCCTTTCACCCAGAACATATGGTGAATAACTTACCATAAAACGTTCTGAATGCTCAAAGCCATTGACAGAAAGATGATCAACCATGGCAGCCACATCGTTAGATGGAATTGTTTCTGCTTCCAGAGAATCTCCATTGCCTATTTTGTTTTTCTGCTCAAAGTAAGAATCTGAAACTTCCAAAGTAGAAGGAACAGTACAGAGAAATGCAGCTGCGTTGATGTGAGATGAAGTAAGTGCAGCAGACTGAGAGCTAGAACCATCAGTCAGTTGTTGTCTTTCAACTTGGTCAATACAAGAACTGCTGACTTTTGAGTCAACATATGCAACAGGGACGCTTTTGGATCTTTGTGGTTCACTACCAGTGTGCACTCCCTGAGGCTTCTCATTGGCAGTAATAGTGAAACCAGGTACAGTTGATATAGATCTCTCTATGGTAGAAGGTTTATCTGGGAGTGCCACTGTTATTGGAGAGTTCAAGGGAAGTTCTGGTAAAGACGCTCCTTCATCAGCAAGAAAAGATGTCTCCAAAGCCAGGTGATATGCTGCAAAAACTCCATATTGGACCACATGTTTCACTTTCTTCAATTCATCCCCATTAGCACCTCTAAGTAAAATCTGAAAAGATGGAGAAATAAAAGAGGTAAACACAAGTAGGTAAAGGTGCCAGCTGATCATTGTCAAAGAAGTCTACAACGTCAACAGAATGATATATGAATGGCATTGCTACAAAATCTGCATAGTTCCATGCTGTTGAGAGTTCAGACCACAAGTCAGTTCATGAACTAAAAAGTATGCTCAAGAAGAGATAAAGCATGAATTGAGATAAAATTATATGAATATCATTGAAAAAGTTTATCAAGTGTCAGAAAAATTCTACCTTGTCTAAATATTATAAAATGAAACTACTTGATGATCATCAAATTCTCTATTATTTGAAGTTTCAAGGACTTACAGTAAAACCCAATGGCTTTGGGCAGCCCTCAAAATACATTAATGTCTTCATCAATTTTTTCCCACCCTGCCCAGCAGTACCAAGATCTTCCAAAAATTTATCTACATGAAACTTATCACAGTAGCCCAACTTTGGGGAAGAGAGATGATCGATTGAGGGAACTATTTGAGCACCTGTGCAACGGGCTATGCGCTCTAAAAGTGGCCTCTTGATATTGAGAACAAGAGATATGTCTTTAGCAAGAAGGTACTCCTGCGCAAATCGTGAGACGGATTTCTCCACTAAAAGAACATCAGGTTGGTGTGCATCTATCCTTGCCACAGCCATCTTTAGATGGTCCATTTCCTAGAGAGAAAGGAAAAACATGAGAAAGAAAAGAAGAAAAGGAAAAGGTTCAAAAAGTGAAAATAATGAAATATAGAAGTATCAAGTAACTATATTATACAAAACGGTCAAATTAACACATATGTCTCTCTATTTTTGAAAGTCAACAGTACAGTATTGTATTTTGACTCCACCAAAACAGAAGTCGTTCCATCTAATTTTCCGTTAATTATCTTTGAAATATACAAAACATCCTTAAATATATAGTATTATTTTTTTCAAAATTAACACTTATGTCCCTCAAATTCTCAAAAATAAAGGCCCTTATATTTTAACTTTATCAAACTGGAGAAAAAAAAATACTGTTTTGACAAAAGGGCCTTCAGTTTGACAGAGTCAAAATATAGGAATTAATATATTGAGTTTTAAAAATATAGGGACATATGTGTTAATTTAGACATACCTCAGATTGCAAAAGTAATTTTCCCTATACATAATGGGCTGGGAGAAGAAGGTGGTTTATTAAAGGATAACAACCTGCTGTAGCAGAGTATCAAAACTTGATAAGTGGTTGGAAACACGCTGGTATTCAAGAGCTCCTCCAAGGATCAATAATCGAGGTCTCTCTATTCTTGATGTCATTCGGCGGTGAGCCACATTTTTTTTACAAACAACTCCTTTGACCACCATGCTTGAAAAGAAACGATCAAAAGCCAAGTAAGAAGAATAGAACTTAGAAAGACTGCAGCAAGACAACCAGGTAACAAAAATATTATCCTGATCTAGCCCCTAATGCAGTTTCAGATAAGCAAGTGTGCATAAGTTAGGTTATTTATGAATAGATGTCAACTTGATATTTTCATATATCTTATGATGGACAAAAAAAACAAAAATCCTTACATGGGAGCTAATTAAAGTTTCAGAAAAGCAATGGTAATGATCTTGAAGGAAAAAGTTATTAATGCAATTGGAAAAATTAGTTCCTACATTAATCTCCTTCTGTTTTCTCCATGACTGAAATTATAAAGTTGTATTCTTTACTAATGTGGAACACTGGGAGAACCATTTAGTTGTAGGTCCTGTAATCACATAATTGGTTTTCATATGCCAAAACAATTCTATAGACAATGTCACAGCCTTGCATAAGGATCAACTACTATAAGAAAAGATCCATAATGAGGAATCTTGTCTAAGAACATGGAAAAAGACAACGGATGCAATCAAGGAAAACTAAATTTAGGCTGCATTTAAGATTAAGAAGTTTTCATATAAGATGGTTTGATCATGTCTAACATAGAGCACGAAGTGACCCAGTGCAGAAGTGTGACAAGTTAGTAGGACAGGGAGTGAGAAGGGAAGGGCAAATCTAAGATAAAATGGAGGTAAATAGTATCAAAAGATTTGCAAGTCTTGAATATTAATGCAGAGTTGGTGTCTAAAAAATAAAAGATTCATATAGCCAAGCACAACTAATTTGGGAATAAGACTTAGTTGCTATTGTTGTTGTTATTATTATTACTGTTTAAAATTAAAAAGTTTATGTTTCTATTATTTAGGAAATTTAGTTAGGAACTATAATTTAATCATTTAGAAATTATATCATTAATCCCAAATCCCAAAAGTAATAAGATTCACAAATTCTACAACAAGTACCTATGCACTATAGATATTTTGATAAACTTTTATTACTGGCAATTTGAGAATTGATTTTAAGAATTAATAAAAATTTTGAGAATTGTTTTTCTTGAGTTCTACAGCAACAACATACAGTTACGCATGGACAATATAAATCACTGCAGTAACTACCTCTCACAACGACGTCCAGAAGCAATGCATTTTACTTTCACATATCCACCAGGGTCCATTCCTCCACTTTTGCTCATATCTGGCTTTAATAGTGTAGCTGCCTCCCATGACAGAGATGCAATGATTTCCAACCAGCTTTCTTCGTCATCTTCATCACCCAGAGGAATATTCTCAACATGTAGTAGTTGAGATACCAAAGCCCTGAAATGGCCATCAACCACATTCTTCACACCCTTCTTGTGCTCCTCAACTGGCTTATCTCTATTACGGAATTCTCCACTTCCAAAACTGTTTGAGGTGCGTAAATGCCCCCACTCTCCAGCTGCATGCCCCTCATCGTCATCATCATCAAACAAACCAGCTTCCCTCTCGTCTTCTTCATCTTCTGGTTCGGGGGGAAGCCAGAGCAGTCCATTGTTCTCAAAGTCAACAGGTTCAGCATCACTGTTTTCCCCAGGATACATGGAGGAAGGCGCCTCACACTCATCATCCATATCAAGACCATCTTTTTTCCCAGGCTGTGGAATTCCTTCCAGAACATGTAAGCCAAGATTATGGTTTAATGGAGAGCTGCTTAAACTTTTTGAGTCAATATTTTCTCCATCAGGACAAGCTTTATTTGATCCTTCATCATTGCTCATGTCGTCAAACTCAACTTGGTGAAAATACTCACTCGCTTGGGAAAAATGCCTCATTTCAGAATCAGAGCGAAATACACCATAATCATCATCGTCATCATCACTTCTGATACCAAAAAATGAAAAGGCATCAAATAACAATCATTATAATGAACAAAAACATGTCAGATGGGTGCCACTTGAATTTTTGTCTTTCCTTCTTTTGCTTAGCAAGAACCCACTAAATTTAATGCAAGTTTACCAATGCATATAATGAAATCATTCGATGTTATTGTGCTTGATAATAAAGTAACCAACTGCTATATCAAATGCCCTTTTGGTGACATTTTAAAAAAGTACAGTTTCAGTAGCTGATACATGGTTTGTCAGTTTCTACCACCCATATTAACAAACAAAAATGTACTTGATTGATTTAGATAATAACAGCAAAAAGAGTTTTTGACATGAGATGGTTATCAAACCTGTTCATAGAAAATGCATATTGGTTTGGAGATTGAAAGCCTATGTCTGCGACAAAGCCACTGCTCCTTCCCGATGCCAATTCTCTTTGTTTATCCAATGAATTTGTTTCCATTTGAGGTGTTTGATGTGGACTGGGACCTGCAATTTGTTGAGCTCGCTGATAGGGGCCAACTGAGTATGGCATCGAGCCAAGAGTGAAGGCACTACTGTTAGCAGTTCCGCTAGATTTGGTGCTGGCCAAACTTGCCACTGATGGTGAACTACTAAGATCCAGGCTGGGAACCTGGATTCCATTATCAAAAGTAGCTAACCCCTGCTGCCATTGTTTGAAACAATAATTACATACACGAATTTTCTCCAACTCTTCCCGTGGAGTATTTGGATCACTAGATGGAGCAGGAACTGAGTTGGTTGTACACTTGGCGCAGAAAACACGGCCACAAAGTCGACAATGGTGCCTACGGTTAATTATTGTGAACTGAGAATCGCATTCATAGCATACCCTACAACTCTGATCGGGCATCCAAAAATCCCTTGACACAGTAGGCGGCTCAGATCGCCAAGGGATCCAGGATTTCAATACGCCAACTAGCTCAGAAAATGTCTTCTCAGGAGGATCCATCTACAGACATTCCTTACAGCCCCGTTCATCATGCTATACTCATTTGGCTCTAAAGATATCCCAAAAAACTTCAGCTTCAATCAAGAAACAAAATCCTCACACAAACTATATTAAAAACAAAAACTATGCTGCTGTTATTAACACGCTCCAATAACTATTCAAACAAGCCAACGAGCAATCAGTAACAGCCCTGTAGCAGCTCTCCAAATATTAAATCTTCTAAACCACTGCCTCCTCTAGAAAACCTCAATCCTACACTTTCAACTTCTTTGGAAAACGAAATGCTTATATAAAACTCTTCAACCATAAACTAAAGTTCAATACATCAACGACCCAAGTCCCTCAATGAATTGTTTACAGACCAAAAGAACACTGAATTGAAAGAACCCAGAAGCTGAAAACTGTACAGAAGCGTACAAACCCATCTCAATGCATTAAAACAAGCTTCTTTCAATGAACCAATTCACAACCACATGTCCTCTACAACTCGATAAATCGAAAAAACCAATATCCAAACAACGCCAATATTAAAATCTCTAGAAATATTTCTGCTGTAAGAAATAGAAGAATTTTATTTCCACTCGTATACACCTGTTATAAGGAACAAAATGTTACCTCGAAAAGGCAATCAAGAGCAACAACAACAATAACATGAAAAATCAAGATCTTCTTATCCAAGGGACTCGCGCCACGTAGTCAATGAATCCGTGACAAAGGGTAGGTGGTAATTTTGCAAAAGGCCGCCTACCCAGATGGCGATTCTTCAAAGAATCAATATGATCCAATTGTTGATCATAATCATAAATTCATGATCGTGAATTTCTGGCGCTTTTTCATGTAAAGAAACTGGAAGAAGAAAATGCTACAATGAAACCCATAATCAAATAGCCGCCGATAATCGAAACAATGCCTTCTGAATAAGCGATCAAATAACACAATCCTCTGCTAATATATCATATACTTTTAATATAAGAAATTCTGGAGGCAATCTTTTCTTTTCCTTTTTTTTTTTTGTTCCTCTTTCCCCAATAATGATAGCAATGTTCCTTTGTTTATTACTTTTTGTGTATGTTTGTTTCGATATATAGCCATAAATTGCCATTTTTTTATTCATATGTTTAATATATTATATATCATTTTTTTTTATTTTAAAAATATACATAAATGGTTGTAAGTTTTATCATATGTTTTTTACTATTTTATTTTATATGTTAATTGTCATTTATAATTCAATAAATATTAATAATAAAACTACTGCAAAAATGGATATACAATAATTATAATATCTATAGATAATTCTAAAAAATATATATATAAAAATGACATATTAAAAATAATTTAGTTTTAAAAAATAATAATGATTATTATAGAGTCGTGAATAATCTAAAAATTCACTCCAAAACTAAAGGTGCATAAATCCCATGTTTAAATATAATATTGATTAATTTAGTTTATTTATATCACTATCTCATCGAATTTATTTTCTATAAAATGTTTTTCTAAATCTTTAAATAAATCACGATTAATTAATTATACTTATTTTTATTTGTTTTATATAATTTTATTTTTTTTATAGAAATTTCAATTTCAGTGGTTTAATTTAATGTTTATTTTTTATTGTAAAATTTTAATTATTTTTGCTTTTCTTTTTTTTTTTTTTTTTTGGAAACGATAGATAGAGACCCATAATGGAAACGGGGAACACGTCCACCTTACCATATAACGACTCACTGGAACGTTTCTTAGAAAAGGAAAAAGAAATAATGAAAACGACGTCATTTGACAACGGTATTTTTATATGAGGTTCCCAAAGTGCCCTCTCTCGTGTTACAAGTTTTTGTTTTCCTGTAAACTGTAAACTATATGAAATCATTTTACAAAAAAAAAAAAACTTATTTTATTAAAATATAAATAAAAATAGTGTTTCAATATCCTCTCTCTCTCTATATATATATATATATTAGGAGAAAATATAAAAGTTTTGTAAAATCAAAAAATTAGTTTTAAAATGAATAAAATCTCTCATCAAAAAATTATAGTCTTTTAATAATAATAAAAAAATCATAATTCAGAAACATCATATGATTTGTAATATTGACTTCAAACAAACCGCAATTTATGATTTGTAGAAATATTGCCCAAAGAATCAATGTGGAAATATAATTTAATTGACAATGTGAGATTAAAAAAAAAAACATTTATTTGTAATTTGTAGACTTTTAAAAATCTCTTATTGATTTTATTCTGTTTGTTTAGTTGGTTGAGAGAAAATTTGAAATTCAATATTCATACTCTGTGATTGCTAAATTGAAAATGAAATTAAAAGATCCATTGGAAGAGATAAAACTGTTACATTGAATATGAACAATGATTTTAGTATGAAAATTTATTGTATTTTGGTGAAGGTTATAATTGTAATTTCATTTGTTTTAATACATTAATTAATTAATTAATTAATTAATTTAAAAAAATTCAAATATTTTAAAATATATTTGTTAAATCTGAATCAGTTATTAAAATTTATAATAAAATAGTAGACACAATTTAATCAGAGAAATAAAATAAAAGGTAAAGGTAGACATTATAGTTTGGTATCCGAACGCCAGGATGATGATGCACCAACAGGATTCATAAGAGCTAAATTTAAGGCAAGGCATGTATTTGTTGGGGTCATCATGCACAGCGTAAAAAGCAATCAACGTCTGGAGTTTTATTAGTCGCATAATATAATATAATATATATGTTCAATACATGTAAACTGGCCTTGTATTAATTTTAGATCAATTTATTCATATATTAAATTCCTCTAAGCCAAGTGTATTAACGAGGTATATCGAATTCTTTAATATGATGCGCACGAAAAATAGCAAAATGATATTTCTCATCCTACGAAACGACAGCGTTTCGCTTAGGTATTAACAGCCAGTTTGATTTTGTATTCTTCGAATGGCTACGAGCAGAACTCTAGTGCAAAAGAGGCGGTGGTATTAAAAGCGTAATTTGCCACCAAATAATGATAATAAGCAGCATTACCGCAAAATCGCTCATCTCTTTCAGAAGCATCCGATTCTCTCCCGCAAAATTTTCCCGAGAAAGTGACGCACGTTTTTACCATTTTAGACACATTAAACACCCGAATTTCCTAAACAAAATAGCCTCCGATGTGGTGGAGATCAGCCTCTTTCATTCTCGACAAACAACAAAACGACACCGCACTCCCCAACCCTGACACCCTCACTCTCTCTTCTCCGCCTCTCTCCATGGCCGATACACTCCACAACCCTAACCCTAATAATAATATGTCAGCTTATTATCAGACTCGTGCAGCCCACCATGGCGTCGTCACTAGCGATTGGCTCGCCCAGGCCCAGGCCGCCGTCGGCCGCCATCCTGATGATGTCTTGCCTCCAGAACCTGACGTCAAAGTCGCTGGAAAGCCGTTTAGCGTCATCGATGAGTTCAATAACTGGAGGAAACAACCGGACTTAGCGGAGGCTGTTGCGGCGATTAGGGCGCTTGCTGCTGTGATTAGGAATAGCGAGGCGACTACGATGATGGAGCTTGAAATTGAGCTCAAAAAGGCCTCGGATTCGCTCAAAGTGAGTTGTCTATTGTTTCTATCTTTTTCCCCCCTTTGCTAATGTGCTTGTTTTTAAAGCTTTGCTTATGTTAGTAGTTAATGTTTGCTCTGTTAAACTTTGGAGTGGAACTGGAATATTTATTTTCGTCATCTGATAGGGAGAATTCTGAACAGTTTGTTTTGGAAGGAATGAGTGAATAATTTTACTACTGATATTCTGTGGATCAATGAAAATTTTACGTTCTATGTTTAGAGTCCATAATCACAATTTATTCCATTCTTGAAGTCCAAGTTTCTCCAACAATTTCTTGGGGGGTTTCAGGAAATGATGAGTGTTGCCTCTTTCCCGTTAGTTATTTGAGAGAAGCATTGTGAATATGTGATTAACCATATGGGTGCTGTCCAGTCATGGGACACAACCTCTATCTCTCTGACAGCAGGATGTGATCTGTTTGTGCGGTATGTAACCAGAACTTCCGCCTTGGAATACGAGGACTTCAATTCAGCTAAATCTCGCTTGATTGAACGTGCAGAGAAGTTTGGAGAGATATCTAACAAGGTAGTTTAGCTAAATTTAGCTCCATGATACAATTATTACTAGGTAATGTCTTCATATAATTCAGGTAAGTAATCAGGAAAGTATTTGTTGTTTTGTATTGCAGGCACGCAGAACCATTGCAATGCTCAGTCAAGATTTTATTTTTGATGGATGCACTATTTTGGTGCATGGTTTCTCCAGAGTTGTGTTGGAAGTCCTGAAGACAGCAGCTCAAAATAAGAAGCTGTTTCGAGTTTTCTGCACAGGTTTTGTTTCAGACACCTTGTTATATATTTATATGTCTGGCACTACTTTTTGAAAAAAAATATATTAGAAAAAAAATCTTTTAGATGCTTTTCAAAATAATTTATCTGAAATTGCTGCTTTTAATCAACTTGTTAGGGTGTTTTTCTCAACAAAACATTTAGTATCAATATGAAACAGAGCATATGTTGATATGCCCGAGTGGATTACAGATTATGTGTAATCTGTTCTAAACGTAAGTTCTCGTCTTTTTTTTTGAATTATGTGCATGGGTTTTCACCTACTTTATTACTTTATATCTCTGGTTACCTATTACATTTTGTCTACAGCTGGCACAAGTTTGATTAATTGATTATCCAGTAAACATGGTATTTAATTAAAAAAAAAAACACAGTGATCTTTTCTTGTTGGCAATGGCATCTTTGCCTGTTAACTTTTGTTGATGATAAATAGGTTCCATCTGTAGCTCTTAAAATGAGGATTAATACAGTATGGTCCTTCTTTAACCTTTCCTATTCACTGCGCTTCTTAAATGCAGAGGGAAGACCTGATAGGACAGGATTAAGGTTGTCCAATGAGCTGGCCAAGCTTGATGTTCCTGTGAAACTCCTAATAGACTCTGCTGTGGCATATTCTATGGATGAAGTGGACATGGTATTCGTTGGAGCAGATGGAGTCGTTGAAAGTGGAGGTATAATCAACATGATGGGAACATACCAAATTGCACTGGTGGCACATAGCATGAATAAACCCGTGTATGTAGCTGCTGAAAGCTACAAGGTATGCTATAACTTGTACATGTAGGATGGAGCGTTGCATTTCAATACATAAACAACCTTTTGATTTTAATTAGAATTTCCTCATAGTATTTTAGGATTCTTCATAGATTTGTTTTGTCAACTTGTGAATTGTTGCATATTAATTCTCTGCTTTGCAGTTTGCTCGTCTTTATCCCTTAGACCAGAAAGACATGGCTCCCGCTTTACGGCCCATTGATTTTGGGGTACCCATCCCCTCAAAGGTGGAGGTTGAAACATCTGCCAGGGATTATACACCTCCTCAGTACCTGACGTTGCTTTTTACTGATCTAGGTGTACTCACTCCATCTGTAGTTAGTGATGAGCTGATTCAGTTATACTTGTAATCATTTTATTTATTATTTTTGGAAAGAAACTCGTCACTGCACTATGTCTGGGATTTCGGGCCTTGAAGTCGCTTACTTTGGAATTCTACGAGAGGCTTATTTGGGGTGTGACAACTTGCTTATGCACCTTTGTCTCTTGACAATTTTGAATTGCATAAAATATCATCTTGAATGTAATGCTGTTCTATTATTCTAGAAATAAGTAGGTAATTTCATTTATTTACTATTATGGTTGAACTTTTATCACATTGAAAGGATGCAATGATGGCATGCGGGTAGTCAATGGAACCTGTATTAAATAGTCATGGTTTTGTAGTACTTCTCCGACAGGTTCTTGGTTAATGTTTGTGAAGAAAACTGGAGCTATTTATCTATTTACCATATTGGACTAACTAGTGATATTGCTGAATAAGCTTGTAGCAACTGAAAAATTTTGCTTCAGTTAGGTTGGTGTAAACCGATTGTATCTGAAAAGCAGAAGGAATACCATGCAAAAGGGCAAACTTTATTTAGTTGATTATGGGATAAAGGAAAGCAAGCAGGCTTAGTGGAATTGGTTTAAAATTTGTCCTTTTTGGTGAGGAACTTGTCTCTCAAGTCTACAACGTCAATCTGGCCAAAATGAGTCTCAGGAATCCAGTTGCCAGTCTTCGGATCCCTCATCCAAAAGGTCATTTCCTTCACATTATTCTCTGTCAAATCTTTAGGCTTCCTCATCACTGGCTGCATGCTCAGGTTTTCTGCTGCAACTGCATATGATCGTCTACTGCAATATATTCAATATTATGGTCATCACCAAAGCACATTCAAACAACACGGGAAGAACTATTGAAATAAATAAATGTAACCGATTCACCTGAGAAGCAGGAAGTTCCTGAGTTGAAGCTTGTCCATGGTTAAAGGAAAGTGAAGGCAGTGCAGTGGGCAGGGTTAGGAAATAAGTCTCCAGGGTCTTCTGCGTAAGAGCATTGAATGAAGCATATGTTTTTATAGGCGACAGAAGAAGAGTCCTAGTTGGATTGATATTTTTTTTTTTTTTTTGAGTTGGGGAATAATTGTAAAAGAAATTCACAAACATCAGCTCTTTGATACCAATAAGCTTTTCGAATTGTGAATAACGTTGTGGTATCTATGAACACCACGTCCTTTGACCTATTTCCACCGAGTTGGAGATCATGTATGGGGAAAAAAATCTCAGTAATTAATTAACTAAATAATAGGATTATGATATTTTATTAGAGAGTTCTCTAGATAAATTTATTATGAACTTAATTTTAGTATGTAAATAATACTAAATTAGAACATTGTTTTTCACTGTTAATTATGATGAACATGGCATGTCAAAAAGGCAATTAATTAGGGAAAAATCACAAGATTCCTCAGGGACAGGGTCAAGATTCCACTTGATAACAACATCAAGACTTGGCTTTTCGTTACCTAATTATTCCTACTTGCAAATTGCAGAAAAGCCCAATTATTCTCTCCGGTTTAATCCCTCACCAAAATTTAAACGGAAATTGGCATCTGTTCTTATGTTTCCACGTTTTTCTCTTTAGTTTTCTTTTCTTCCTTTTTCTTTTTCTTAAAAATCCTATATAGAAACATTTGTATATTTTAAGAATAACCACAATTAATCCTTAATTATCTTTTTTTATGTAGATTTTAATTATCTATAAAGTTAATATAATTGAGTCTGTATTAAATTTTAAAAATTAAAAAAAAAATAAATATTATTATCAACTGCTAATTACTGAAAGTTTGAAACAGTGGTGGAATAATTATTTATCAAATAAACAGTGATTTTGAATGGCTGATGTGGAAACAAAAACACTTCAATTTGAATGCAAAATAGCTCAAAAATGCATTAGCCGACCCAAATCTTGGTGTTGCGTCTCTATATTAGAAAAGAAATGTTCCAGATGATACCTACTCAGCATGGAATTGGCATCTATCAACTGGATTGTTATAATTTTTAATTATTTAAAAGTCAATAAATATATATATATATATATGATTTTCGTAGAAATAATTATAATTTAATACTTGAGGTGGAAGTAAGTGGGACAAGTAACAAGGAAGAGAGTGAGAGCTGTAATAAGACACGTGGAAAAACACGTCTGAATGATGTGTCAAATAATTTTATAATTATATTATGCCCTCATAAATTATATATCTTCACAATTTTCACGTTTCTCTCTGCTCCACAAACTTATATTAATTAGTATATTTTGTGATTTCTTTTCCAGCACAAACTTCAACTTAATTATAATTTATGTTTAAATTCAGTTCTCAAATTTCATTAATAATCATTTAAAAATAATATATACTCATTTAATCAAATTTAATTGTTTAAAATATTTAATCTATAAAATAAAAAAATAATTTTATTTTCTTTTTCAACTGTAACTCACTTTTTTCATATATTAATTTTATATATTTTTAATCAAAGTAATAACTCTCTCGGGGCACAGCAAAGCAAAGGCAGGACTTCCTCGGAGGCTCCATCTTCCAATAAGAATGTCCGTATGTCTTTTGGAATTGTGCTAATGCCCACGTGTTCTATTTCTTTTTTTTTTTTACATTAAATTAAATAATTCATCCTCTAATTTTTAATCAACAATTACATTTTCGAAAACATAAATTATTATATTTTTTAGCAAATAAAATAAATGCTTTTTTTTGCATTATTGTTTGTGTGTGTGTGGATGTGTTCCTATATATCCATCTCTTTGCTTCACTCACAAATATTTTCACTGATTCTCTTCTCTCTTCTCTTTCTTTCCCCTCTGCAATGCTAACAAATTTCAAGAATCCCCTTCAAATGCTTGGAGGATTCTCTGACAATTCCAAATCAACTTCAAACAAGGGACTAATGGTTGTCGGGCTGCAGACCCTTGTCCACTCATCTTCAGAAGCTAAGTCCATATCCAATGTTGTCCTAAAATCTGCACTCAAAAAAGAGTATAACTTTCCAGCTGCTTCTGCCGCCATCACTGAATCTTGCTACCTCAAATCTTGTTTCTTATGCAACAAGAACTTGAGCCTCGACAAAGACATCTACATGTATAGGTAATTAATCTTTTCCCTTTCAAATATGTCGATGAACTGCAGGCAATTAATCTTTATAACGAAGAAAAGAAAAAGTAAAACTCCATGGATCTTAATCTATGAAACATAAGAAGTGAGTTAATGATATAAACTTGGTTGATGGGATTTGGTTTTTGAATGAGCAGGGGTGATCAAGGCTTTTGTAGCGTAGAATGCAGAAGCAGACAGATTGTTTTGGATGAAATGAGAGAAATGGAAACATCAAAGAAGCAAATGAGAAAAGCATATAGGCAGTGCAGCGCTGCAGGGCGGCATGAGACTCGCCAAATCCTACAGGATCTTCGCAGGCGACATAAGCATGTTCCTCAACGAAAGCATTGGGCAATAGCTTCATAGTGAAAACAGTCCTTTTTTTTTCCTTGGCCTTATATTTCACTTTTCATGATGTACTGATTCAAAGAGATAATGTAAAGCGCAAGAGGAAGTGACATGGTGGAGATATTTTTTTAATTAAATAGTTATATATATAAGAACAGATAAAAACGTGATCTCTAAAGCAATGGTTTTATATTCCTTCCAATACCGAAGATGAGCATTAAAAATCTGTTTCTTTCGCATCATTATCTTTCTTGTCTGTTTCGATACAAGCCAAGATAGAATGAATTGTCATACACAAGTAAACTTCTATAATGGCCTATCCTCTTGATATTTTGCTCTTAATCTCTCTCTCTCTCTCTTCTTACACACTATAGCCTAATTTTGATGGTCCAGCACATAAAAAG
>CAOGCB010315213.1:0-16711 GCA_948266635.1 Cnidoscolus chayamansa
ATTTTGTACTCAGAAATGGTCTCAAGTTTAGGTGACCATGTTTGTTCTCTACACCCAACAAGCTGTTCATAGTGCTTCTTCAACTCTGGGGTGCTACAAAGAAAGCTACTCCCATTTTCTTGTTCTTCTTCTTTACCTGTATTTAGAAGCCTTATGATGAATTCAGGCATCACCTTTATCACAATCCTACCGTTTGCGGCCTTTACATATTGGAAAGGATCAGAAGCGCCAAAATTGATGAGTGCAGGTCTAGGGCTGGAGGAGCTGCAGGTTAAGCCAGCAATAGAAGCAGTTGATAAGACATGGTTG
Organism: Cnidoscolus chayamansa; assembly: GCA_948266635.1. Lineage (NCBI taxonomy): Eukaryota > Viridiplantae > Streptophyta > Magnoliopsida > Malpighiales > Euphorbiaceae > Cnidoscolus > Cnidoscolus chayamansa. Next base: position 310 of record CAOGCB010315213.1, read on the forward strand.
CAAGAGATGCGATCTATAGGAAGGACGAAGTAGGTTTGTCCTGGTGTGAGCTCATCATCAATGGCTAGGGCTGGCACAGGGTGACCAATGAAGAAAGAGTCTGCATGGCATACAATCTTGTCTGGATTTTCGAACATGATCTCTCCTGCTACGTGTTTCCCTGTAAGATTTCTTGTGCTTCCTTCCCAGAATATTAGCCTCACTGGTGAAGATCTCGAAGAATGAAAACATGGAGAAATCGCATTTCCCATATTATTTCAGAGCGAGGGTGTGAGAATGGAAGGTGTTTGTTTGGATTGAGAGAAAATGGGTTAAAATACAGAAACGAACAAGGGATTGACTTTGAGAAAGTCTGACATTGTATTTTAGTAGGTTTTCTGATGGGTCGGTGGTCAGCCATGCCGGCTTTGAACATCTCTATCTTTCACTGTACCTTCTTAAAACTTCCATGAGTCGACATTATATTATCACAAGCTCAATACATACCGTTAATTTTATAAAATAAAAAAGCAGAATAAGTAAGATTAAATTCAACAAATTGCGTATGCTGTCATGACAATCAATATATTACTACATACAAGTCTAGCTAAGCTAGTGCCACTAAATTAAAATAAAAAAAAAAAGTGTATGTATGTGGATGAAATCGTTAGTGTATAAATGCATTGATGACAAAAGAGTAAGCAAGTGACATACTGTTTTTCTTTAATTTGTGGAGATGAATAACCAAACAAATAAAGAAGCATTTTGTAGATATTTCAAACAAAAACAAATGAATGGAGCAGTTGGGTTCAAGTATATGCTTTTATGGGGTGATTTTGACTATACTAGACCCACAGCCAAAGGCATTTGATTTCACCTAAATCATTAATGATACCCACATGCATTTTCTAATTACATCTACATCATTATATATATATATGTGTGTGTAACTGGTTTATTTTATTAATGGTCATGAGAAATTTTACTTTGCTTGTAGTGGATGTAGTTTCTTAATTAAGCATTCCTGGTCATCTTTGCATTTCTGCATGAAGAAGATATTATTTCAGTCGCTACGACTTTCAGCACATTTTGGCAATTAAAAAAAATTTAATAAACTTGACCTTTTAATCCATATAACATACATGATCGATCTGATCTGACTTTTCTCTTTTTATATATATATATATTTCAAAATATTTTAATAATAGAAATATTTTATTTAAATTAAACAAAATAAAAGATTTATGTATGAAAAAAGGTCAAAATTAATTTATGCTAATTAAGATAAATCACATTAAAATTATTAAATATATTTAAAATGTAGAGTGGTTGCTTTATATATATATATATATATTTCATTTTATTAAATTTTGAGAGAATGAATTACTTTTCGTATTAATTAATTTAATTTTTTTTTCCAATATAAGATTATATTTCTCAACACATTTCACATGCACGTTAATCCGTTAGCAGCTGATTCAAATATAGAATTAGTCACATAAATCAACGGTTAGGTAGACACGTCACTGTTCAATTTCTTTCTTTTTTTTTATATGTACATTTATTTAATAACAAGATGAATGTGGCAAATGGCTCTTTCATTATCTAATTAATTACATAATTTTTTTTTAAAAAATATTTTTAAAATCACATGCTATTTTTGTTGGAAAGATTAAAAATTAAAAAAAAATAAAAAAATAAAAAAAAAAATCTTACAGGGTGTATGGTAATATCACAATAAACAAGAATCGCTACTGGAAAAAAGCTAGAACAACTACCAATCTAATATCCAAAAGACTCCACAAAATGCACAACTAGAATTACAGACAAAGGAAGGGGCTGGCACTGTGACAAGCCTGTGGTTTTGTTTAGACACAGTGATCTTTCTACCTTTTCTCCATTTCCCTAAAGAACACCGTATCAAGAAAACGCATATCATGAACAGAGAACATGTTCCACAAGCTCTTCTTTGAAAAAACAAACTTGGTTTTGAAATAACCACATTTACTGCATAGTGAACTGCAGAATAAGTGACAACAGTAAGGAGTAAGAATTTCCAAAACCCAGAAAAAACTCCTATGCAAGGTTTTTCTAAAGTTTAAAGCTTTAACCACGGATGGCAATTACTATCAACATATATATATATACATTTTGGCATTTGGAATAAATTTAAAAAACTAATGAACTTCTTACCAAGAAGATTATAAGATATATTTGTTTTATTTGTACTTGATTATAAACAAAAATTACACAAGCAAGGGTTTCTCGCAGTTCTCACCACCAGGGATGGGACTAGTGATGGCCGCCAACTACTGACTATGGACATAAATAATCAACAATGATCAACATTAATGGGTATTTTCTCGTCTTGTGTTCTTTAATTAATCGGTTCGTTCCTATTATGAGATTGAATCAAAAAGAGCATTTACATGTCAAATTGAATTTTTTAGTAACTTTCCATCCAAACTTTTTTGCTTCTTGAACAGATATACAATTTTGGAAAATATGTTCTTTAACCCACATTCAATTGAAGGGTTACCTGGTTCCAACTTCATCAATTTGTTGCAAGTTATGGTAGAAGCCATGATCCAGCATCAACTCAATGCCTATGCAGAATACGGAAGACCATTGGCTCTTAAATCCTGAAAAAAGGAAGACCAACAAATACAGATAGATGAGCAACAAAGTCATACAACAAAAACATGCTTTTTTTTAAAGAAAAAGAAAAATTTTTTTTCCAAAGACTAATGTTTATCTCGCAGCATACAATTTTCAGAGATCAAACCAAGTTTTTGACCCAAAACCATCACATCCTTGATTATGGAGAAAATAAAAGAAAGGCGAAGTAGAATGAGATAGATATAAAAAATATTAATTCATTACTCTTGCTACATCTATCCGTACACACATCATGTGGACTCTATACCATGTAAAATCACATAAGTTTCTCGACTCCTATTCAAGCATAATATATCAAAATATAGCAGAGGGAACCAGAAATCCTTTTTAAATTTAAGGCTTATCAGAATTAAAGATGAAGCTCCCAAGTAGAAGAAAACGGAAGGGGTCAACACTACAAGTTTCAGAACCAAAGGCATCTGATTTCTCAAAATATATAGAGCCTGTGATATGAGTTATTGTTTGCGTTGCATCTAGAATTATACATCATCCAACAAATTTAGTTTCTCATGCAATCAATCAACACTGAAGAGATCAATGATACACAGTTTCAGTGATAACACTCTCTTCAAATGTGGGTTTGACAAATCTACTATCCATTGCTTAACAGCTGAAGGCTTTGAATTTATTTTTACTAACTGATAATGAACCAAACCTGCATTGGGCCAAGCTGTGGTCCACTACTTGGCGTATGGCCTACAGTGGCTCACTCTCATTAACCTCGTGTTTCGTCCTTTGGAAGAGAACCCTTGCTCTCATCAACTTCATTGTTTTGTCAGAGGGGTCGCTCAGCTTTATAAAGATCAAGTCTCTCTCAGCATCATCATCAGTAGAAAAAGAGACAACTTCCTTGTTGCTCTACCATAAATCTTAAGGGACTAATCAGTAACTGATGTCAATAAAATTGATAACAGTGAGTAGCTTCCAAAGGAAAAAAATGTAACAAAACATAAGGTCTAGTGGGCTACACAAGGACGCCAGTTAAATTGGAGCCAAGATCCTACACCAGCAAACTGATGCAGAAAATGAGTAATACAAGTATGAATATATGGAGTAGTCCCATACATCAGGGAATTTATTATACTTGACCAGCTAAAATGCTTTAAACAGTTCAAGAAGGCACTAAGAAGGACACCAGTCCTACAAATATTGGCAAAGTGCAGAAATCAACCAATAATACAGTTAAGTCACAGAACCTTCCTTTTTCAATTTCATTTTTCATTAACACTAGCAAATTGATGCAGAAAATGAGTAATACAAAAATAAATATATAGAGTAGTCCCATGCACCAGGGAATTTATTATACTTGAGCAGCTAAAATGCTTTAAACAGATCAAGAAGGTACTAAGTAAAGGAATGATTAGCAACCAATTTCTCACTATGTATTCATCGACTCTATACAAGGTAGGCCCACTTTTTCATTTTAGATTGAATTAAGCAAATCTTATACAATACAATGACAATGTGATCACTTTTACAAGTGAGCTAATTATGAGTGGTGGCATCACCATGAGTGTTGCATCCAGATTTTGCTATATGATCAACAAAGAAACAAGGAACTTCACATAATATGCAATTAAGCTTTGTTTTGGGGTTCCTTGAGCAAATCTACAAATAATACATGAACAAGTGAAGACTGAATGTCAAGCTCATACTGTTACATTGTAGAATAAATGAAAAATGCAACAAAAGGTTATCACACCTGACATGATAGAAAACGATTCCACAGGTCCTTATGCTACAGTGGCAACACAATTATGATTCATCCTCCTGCAAAAAATCCCCTTTGCATCATTTCATCATGAAAATGAATGCGAGTTTCACCAACAATGGCAGACCAGGTCAAGTTAAAAATTATCGTCTGGGACAAATCCTCTTTGTAGCATTTCATCATGAAATCGAAATGCCTCCTTCAAATTGTCATGAGAAACATGTCCGTTTATCAAAGCTATATAAGTGGATCTATCGGGATTTAACCCTTTCTCAATCATTTTTTGCAAGATCAGTTCAGCGTCCTGCATTTTACCTTGCTTACAGAACCCATTCAGAATTACATTATACGTAATGACATCCGGTAACAGCCCATCCTTTTCCATCTTATTGACTAGAAAAAAAGCTTTGTCCATATTTTCTTCTTTTACAAATCCATTAATGAGGGTGTTATATGTGATGCTATCAGGGATAACTCCTTTTGAAATCATCTTGCATAAGAATTCATTTGCCTTAGATGCATCACCTGACCGGCAATAGCCCTTTACAACAATATTGCAAGTTATAAGAGTAGGCTTGATGCTTTTCTCAATCATCTCATCCCACATCCTTAAGGCCTCAGATAAAAAGCCAAGATTACAATATCCATTTATTAAAATGCCATATGAAATGTGATTGGGAGATATCTTCCAAGAAATCATATCACCCCACAGCTCCTTAGCTTTCTCCATTTCGCCTACCTTGCAAAATCCATCAATTAAAGTATTGTATGTCACAATGTCTGGTTTGATATTCCTCTGAGTCATTGTTTCAAATAAGCTTAGTGCTTTGTTCATATTTCCATCCTTGCAATGTCCATGAATGAGAGTGGTGAAAGTGTAAAAATCAGGATACACACCCCTTTCAAGCATCTCATCAAACAGTGCATTTGCATCTGTGAGCATCTTCTCTTTGCACAATCCATTTAATATCGTATTGTGTGTAATCACATCCAAAACACAACCCTGCTCAATCATTTCATCACGTATGATTAAAGCCTTCGATATCATTCCATTTCTACAATAACCATCTATAAGAACAGTGTAAATAACATTATCAGGAATCAAGCCAGATTTCTTCATATCTCTATAGTAAACTAATGCCTGATCAAGATGTCCGTTTTTTGAAAGCACCCGGATAAGGGAATTAAAGCTCACAAGATCAGGAACAATGCCTCTGTGCAACATTTCACCAAATATTTTTTCAGCTTCCGAAAAATTGTCTTTTCTACAACTTTCAACAAGCAATGTGTTATAAGTGGTAGTATCAGGACTCAACCCAATGCTCAACATCTCATCCAAAACTCCCTTCGCTCTATCATATCTTCCTTTTTTGCATAAACCATTAATAATAGCATTATATGTAAAGAGACCCGGTTTCAAACCCTTATTTAACATTGAGTTCATTACCTCAAATGCTTCATCTAGAAGTCCTTTGCGACAATATGCATTGATAAGAGTATTATATGTTACTATATCTGCAAAAATTCCTTTCTGCTCCATATCCAATAAAAATGTCTTAACATCATCAATTTTGTCATCTTTACACAACGCATTGACCATAATATTTTGTGTATAAACATTCAATTCAGTCCCACTTCTAATAATTTCTCTATATACTTCCCATGCCAAATCAACCCAACCCACTTTCACTAGACCTCCGAGAAGACTATTGCAGGCATTTATAGACACCAAAATCCCTTTACTACTCAAAATTGTAAACGCATCCGCCCCTTCCCTTAACTTCCTAGCTTGCACATAAGTCCTAATTAGCAAATCAAACACCGAATTATGTAATTGACAAGTAGCAGTCATCGATATCAAGGATTCAACAATCTCAATCCTCGAAGCGCCACTTCTCCTAATCATCCTAAGAATCAAAACTTGTGCATCAGATAATCTTCTACTACGTACCAAAACATGAATCATTGCACTGAATGAAATTGATGAATGCTTAACATTCTTACTCCGTAACACAACATGATCAATAAATCTTTGAGCAAGTTGCAAATCATCACGGCAACGCTTTAACACATCAACAATGACCAAAGGGTGTAAGCGGAAATGATAGTTGAGCAAAGAATTTACATTACCTTGCTTCAAATTCAATAAAATTTTGTCCACCAAGAACAACTCTGATACTGGTTGTTGGGGTGGATTTTGAGACGCCTCAAGGCCATATTCTGGGGTACGATTTACAGGAGAAGTGATAGAGAAAAGTCTCTTGTGGGTGCTGAAGATTCTGTGATACTGTTTCTGAAAAAGTGGACAATGAAGGAGCATTTCTGGAAATACCCAGTAACCTTTTCCGTCAGTTTACGGGTTCGGAGTGCTCTTCTCTGAACAGAAGGGATTTCCAAAGGGCGAGTCTTATTTCCGAGGATTCGAGGACAATAGGTAACCCTGTGCTGTTAGCGGATTAAAGAATAGTATATTAGGGTTTATATTATTATCAGTCCATTTTATAGTTTTATATAAATTTAAATTGGTGATGGAAATTTTTATTTATGGGATTCTAAAGTGAAAGAGTAAATTTCAAAACATAATGTATTAAGTAAAAATAATTAATTTTTCAGAATAATAAAAAAAGAAAGTATATATTTATTTATAAAATAAACACTGTAAATTTAGTTCATACCAAAAAGAAAACATAACATACGTAGTTATTACAATAAGTCAACAAGAGGGCATGAATTTTCGTTAAGGATTATTAGTTCCGATAAATTTGAACTAAAGAAAATGGAGCATTTAGGTTAGGTTTGAGTTGGAAAAACCAAGCAATCACACTTTCCTTTATCTACCTAATGCTTATGTCTCTTTTTCAATATGATTTTGTTTCATATTGAAATCATTTTCATTTGAACTACATAAGACAAAGAATGTGAGGCATATAGAGAGAATGAGATTTTAATGTCTTACAGCTTTGGAGAAGGAGATAGATGGGTGGAGAAAATGATCATTGAAGATGGGACCAAGTGGGACCTCAGTTGCCCTGGGAGTGGAAGATGCAATATCAAGCAAAGTTATGTCCTCCAAAAATCCCAATCCCAATCCCAATCCCTTGTAGAAAACACAAGCATGTCAACAGAACACCCATAAACATCACCACCTCCTCAACTTCGACGAACCAATTCTACTTCAACTCTCTCCTTTTGTTTTTTTGGAGTTCACCCTTTTTCCCTGAATGCATTACTGTCAGCAAAGGGATATAGAAACTAGATGGAAAAGCTCAAACAACTTTCTAGGTAATCAATCTGCTCTCTTAAACAACTCTGTTCTGTTCTGTTCTGTTCTGTTCTGTTCTGTTCTGTCTTTACTCTCTAAAGTTTCCTTCATTTTCATGCATTGATCCCTCAAAGTTTCTAGAAGAGGTCATCACCATCCAAAAACGTAAATACAAGTAGGATTAGGATCTTCCACAGCATCATTCTTTACCAGTTTCTTCTGTGTCAGGTCTTTTTTTGTTCTGCTTCACTCTATAAGAGCTTTTCTTGCCAAATATAACCCCAACAGGATAGTCCTCAAAGTCCTTGAATCATCATATTGAAAGAAAAAAACTAGCAATGGATTCGTTCAATCAAACTTCTGGGTTCCCGTATAACCCAAATTCGAACACAATGAGCGATGGAGATGGCGATTCAGAAGAGTCAGGGATTCTAGAAATCTATGTTCATCATGCTAGGAATATTCACAACATATGCATCTATGATAACCAAGATGTCTATGCAAAATTCTCTCTGACTTATAACCCAGATGAGACCCATTCAACTAGAATCATCAATGGAGGTGGCAAGCATCCAGAATTCAACGAAAAGCTGGAGATCAAGGTCGCCCAACTTGATGCAGTTCTCAAGTGTGAGATTTGGATGTTTAGTAGAGCTAGGAACTACATGGAGGATCAGCTTTTAGGGTTTGCTTTGGTCCCAATTTCACAAGTTGTTGGCAAAGGAAACGTGACTCAAGATTATAGCCTCTCCTCCACTGATCTCTTTCATTCCCCCGCTGGAACTGTCCAGTTATCTCTTTCTCTGAACACATCTTTGCCTTTGAATCCTTCTTTAGTTGCTGCTAATTCTTCCATATCAGCCGAAGTTGTGTTGCTTGACAGGAAAATATCAGAAGCAATTATTGATCCTGTCGAGTACTCGAGGATCGAATTTCCTGATATGAATGTTGTTAGTGAGAATCAGCAAATGGTATCGGAGTATTTTGATGGTTTGGGTTCCAGGCCTGGCTCATTTCTTCATCTTGGTGCTTCTCCTCATCTTCCTGTTATTGACTGTGAAATGACCACAAACTGCTGTGAGGAAAATCAAGGTGGTTCCACTTCTCCCAATGATAGCATCCAAAATTCAGGTTTCTTGAGCTCTACCACAACCAGCTTAAGTGATGATCGAAACTCGTCCGATTCAATTGATAAAAAGGGTTGTCTATGCACTCAAATTTCCAACTCCCTCAACGCTTCCGTCACCACAGAGACTAATCATGGCTCCAGCACTTGTCCTGACACTCCAACCTCAAAGAAAGGATGTGAAGTGAGAGAGGAAAAGGAGTCGAGCTTTTCGAGCAAGGTTGAGGAAGAAAACAAGGAAGGGACCATAAGTTCAGGTAAATTTGGTAAATTATATTCATCTCCATTAGGGAATATGAATCTTGAAGCAGAGCAAACTGCAATGCAGCAAAAGATAGTAGACATGTACATGAGAAGCATGCAGCAATTCACGGAATCTTTAGCCAATATGAAGCTCCCTATGGATTTAGACAAACCCGAAAGTGAAGAAGGAGGGGATTTGATTCAAAGCCATGGCAATAAACAAGAGGTTGAGAAGAGACAGAAAAAGGAAGGATCACGGGTGTTCTACGGAAGCAGGGCATTCTTCTAATTTTATTTAAATACTGCAGCACCCCAAGTCCTCTTCTGTATGTTTGTTTGTTGTTGCATCAGGACGTGGAGTTTAATTTATTGAAACTATGGGTTTATGTCGGCTTAATTTGTGGTATTGTCGCCTTGAGTACCATATGTTATTGTAAGCACATCATTGTAGTTGTGTTGAATTTGAGACCAGTGTTTGTTGGGTGCCTTATAATACAAATGCAAGACCAAGTCATAGTTAATTGCGAGTCGTTGTAAAAAACAAGTTCTTGGTTGGTTGTGGAAATTGATTAAATTTATGGGCTAATATTGACCTTATGGCCATAAAAATTAATACTCGGAATCTTGAAGTAAAAGCTTCCATTGTAACCACCTGAGAAAACAGAGATAATGGAGAGAATGAAACAAGTAATGATGAAAGAATGGGCAATTTTGAAGTTGAAGGCAGTGAAGTTTGTGTTGGGTATGATTACAGAGAGAGTGGGTGAGATTTGAGCAATCTTTTCAACTTATTTTTTTTTTTTTATTTAAAAAAATGGGGGGTTTCATATAGCCATGCTTGTGGGTTAACGGTCGGTGCAATGTCACCCACTCTGTCTCTAGGAAATACCATATATATATATATATATATTCGGGATAATGTTATAATTCTTTTTGAAAAAAATCATTAATTATATTAAACTAAAAGAATATTCATTTTTCTGAAATTATTTTCTTTGGTTTGATATATTAGTTCCGCTAATTATTAAAGAAATTTAATTATTTATTTTTATATTTTAAAATTAATTTAAAGTTTTTTTGTGTTTATTTTCTTAGAAAAGCTACACTCACTAATCAATTATTTAATTAGTTTCGTGTTATGTGGATAGATATTCAATTTATTTGTAATAATATATATTAATTTTAAAATATTATATTATTTTTGAGATTGTAATGTTTAGACAAAGAAAGTTAACATATATATATATATATATATATATATATATATATATATATATATGTGTGTGTGTGTGTGCAAGTTATAAGACGACAGGTATTGAATAAGTGCTACTGGGCTCTCCTTTTGTGTTGATAATCCTCTGGGTGGTTGGGGACTTGGGAGCCATGTTGGGCTACGGGCTTGGCTTTTTTCCTTATGCCAAAAGTTAATATACCTCATTTTTAAGAGCCTCCGCAATTCAGCCCGATAGAATTGTGAAAGAATTAATTACAATGACTCAGCAGTAATCAAGTGAGAGGTCTTTAATTTGGTGTCCATAAAGAGCCCATCCACATAAGTAAAAATCCCACAATGCGACTGCCGATATTCGAACCTTTGACCTTATACTAATTTTATTATTTGCTTATCACTGAACTAAGTCGTACGGTTGAGCTTGAGAGCCTACGGGCTTGGCTTTTTTGCTTTCTTTACTTCGTGTTGATAATCCTCATATTCTAAATATATATATATATATATAACTCTAAAAAAAATAAACTCAATTGTAATTAATTATTTTGTGTAGAATTTATTTATAAATAATTAAAAAATAAATGGGGATTTATCTCTTCAATATAAAATTACGTTTTCAATATACATTTTTTTTAATTAATAAAATAATTTTTAGATAATGATAAATAATTAATTAATCATTATCATATATTTATTATAATTAAATTATACAAACCAGATCAATCATTTGCAATCTTCACTTACATGATATAGCCTTTTATTAACTTCTATAAATAAAAAAATCATATTTATATATATTTAATTAAGTAAGAAATTCTATAATTTTTGTAAAATAAAAGGTCTACTTTGTCTAAGAGCGTTTTACAGTAGCTGACCTGGTCCAGACAATTTCCCAAGAAACTTTTGACTCCAAAAGCGAACAGGAACAGATAATCCTAAGTTGCAAAATTTGGACCCACTTGTATATGTGGGGTCCCACCTCAAGGGCAGATGTAGTTCCCCACCTGTGAATTACCAATGACTTCCCCCAGAACAACTCGTGGGTCCCACCCTCTCCAATATTTGCATTATAAAGACCATGTCTCTATTCTCTTTCCTACCTCAGGCGACAAAATGGCCGACTATGGCACAACGATCTCTCTCTCACGAGAGCTTTCTCACACGTCCGATGTCTCTTCCTCCGACCACAGTCCCCGGAGCGTCCCCGCAGTACTCTCCACACCTCCATCATCCTCCTCCTCCAAACGCCGAACTGTTAACAAGCCCTCGCCCGATAATGATCAACACTGCATTCGATCCATGGTTGAGGTTCAGAGAAAGCCCAGAGGCAGACCTCCTGGATCCAAGAACAAGCCTAAACCACCCATTATCATCACTAAAGACTGTGACTCTGCCATGAAGCCAGCTATCCTCGAGATCTCTGCTGGCTTCGATATCATCGACTCCATCATCAGCTTCGCGCGTAGGAACCACACTGGTATCAGCATCATCAGTGCCACTGGCTCTGTCTCTAATGTCACGCTCCGCCAGCCAATCTCTCACGCACCATCTCTCTCTTTACATGGACCCTTCAACTTGCTTGCACTGTCGGGCTCTTTTCTCGGTTCCCTTGCACCGAAACAGTGCTCTTCTTCTGGTTCTAGCTCTTTGCATTCTTCTTGTTGTTTTGGGATATCACTTGCTGGGGCACAAGGGCAAATATTCGGAGGCATTGTCGCCGGGAAGGTATTAGCCGCAAGTCTGGTGGTGGTAGTTGCCGCCACTTTCTTGAACCCTATATTTCACAGGCTGCCAAGTGATAGTGATGAGGCTGAGGAGACTAAACCTAGTGTTGGTGGCCCTGCAAATGAGTCTTGTATTAGTACGGGCATGTCCATGGCTGTTCATGGTGTGGCCAACCCAGCCCTAGTCAATTGCCAGATGTCTCCTGATATTATGCACTGGGGTCCTCCTCCTCGGCCTCATTACTGAGAAAAAGTACAACAAGTAGCCAAATGTTTTACATGCAAATTTGATTTAATTTCACAATCTTCCTTTAGTTTTTGGATTTGTATTGCCTAGAACTTAAAGAAACTAGTTTGGTTTTGCGTATCTAAAAAATAACTCATCTATCTATCCCTTTTTATGGCCTTTATTTCGCAAGTGCTTTTGTCTTCTGAAGCTTGTTTTTATTCATGCTTCCTTCGATAGTTAGGGTTTGATTGTTGGATGTATACGAAGGAGGAGAGGGGAATGCTACAGTTCCTTTCCTGCCATTTTCTGCAGCTAACCAGACGTCAATGTCAGGCTTAGGGTCTTAACTCTCTTGGGAAGTGCCTATGTACCTTATCCAAACCAAAGCTCCTACATGTTTAGCCTGAAACTCTATGCTTCTGATTCTATCATCTGGTACTGGGGTGCTATCTTTTTTTTCTGAGTCATATTTCCTGTATTGGGAAGCAAACCATTAATTTGTAGTTAGACCATAACCAGCTACTTTGGAGCCTGAAGGCTTTTTATCTAGGAAGCCTTTTTTCATATCTGTTTTTTATTTGGTATAGATATATGATCATGGGACGTAAATGATCTTGATTAATTTTCTTGATATTTGATATTACTGTAATACTATAACAAGTACGTAATGTAGCAATAATATATAATGAAGGTTAATTATATGAAGAATATATATGATAATAATATACACCATTTGCTAATAGGTATGCATCCATCCTCATTGTGGTGGAAGCACCAACCTGCTACACTTCTATATGGGCGTTGCTCGTTTTTTAGCTGATGGGTGTCGCATATATATATAAATTTGGATTTAATTTTTGGTATCGACAGTTAGGAGAGAATTTAATTATGGTTTGGAAAAGATGAAATCAGTGATGCGTTTCGGGGTGGAAAGAAATAACAAATGCAATTGTAAAGATGGAGGCCTTTGCATTAATTAATAGATGGGTAGGATGATCTGATGAAGAGAGAAGCTATAGCGAGTTCAATATCCAGTCAATATGCTCAGAACATAGATTTGTTTGGGAAATCATTAAATAAGGAGCAGGAGTGACCTCTCATTAATTGCCATTTTGATGCTGTTTGAACATCAAGTGGGGAGTGGTAATAACGCTCATTGCTTCTGATGAGATAAAAATGATGAAACACTTTTCACAGTTTACAGTGGTAATTTATGAGCGACACTGCTCTAGAGACAGAGGTTTTAGGCCAAGTGGGTGCACGCGGGGTCAGAGAGACATTGAGCAAGTCTGGGTTTGAAGCACGTGACATCCTCTCATTGGCCATACCATGTTCACGAGGGTATGCTTAAGCAATATACTCTTAAAAGGACTAGAGAAAGAGAGAAGAAAAGGTGTGTGGTCACTTGGGCTTGACCATTGTTTACATTCATGACTGTTTGCCTGGGGTTTGGTCAAAACTTAGCTATCTTGAGGACTGAATAATTTTAACATTCAAAGAACTTGTGCTGGAGATGTGAAATCTGAAAGCGTGGAAGCAGACTGTGGGTATTGGGAATAGCTAAGAGCTGCTACAGAATATATAGCAGAAGGGTGGTAAGTAGGCATGTACGGATGTGAAGGAGAAGAAGCACCCAAGAGACTAATGGATGAATGAGGTGAGGTGTGTTGGATAAATTTACAATTTTATTTTCAACAGATTATTACTTTTGTACCGGTAACCCCAATTCTAAAGGCTTCTTTCACTTCGGTTCGACACTGTAAGAGGGAGGTAAATCACGGTATATGATAGTCTTTTAGATGAGAAAATCAAGGGTCCTTTATGTAGAAGGAGCCCATCCAGAGAATGAAACTCCCACATCGCTGCCGAAACTCGAATCTTGACTCTTTAATACTAACTCTAACATCCGAATAATAACCGTACTAAGTACGTACAAACATAAAAAAAATTAGTACTGACCATTAAGAAGTGGATGGGTGACGCTATATGATTTGTTTTTTTTTTTTAAAGGGATAACTGTGTTTCTTCACCACCTTTTATTTTTGGGATTACAAATTTAATTTTAATATCAATAAATAAAATCTACTTGTCAACTCAATTAAATAATTGTCAAAAATTCATTTTTAATATTAATTTATTTTATTTAAATTTATTATTAAATAAAAACATATTCAGAAACTCATAAAATAGTATTTAAAAAAAAAAAAAGAAAAAAGAATTAGGAGAGAGAGAGAGAGAGAGGTGACGATCAACTCAGAGCTCGAAAGCCTCCATGTCATAGTTGCACTTCCCAGAACTGAAAAATCTATACAGTACTTCATGTGATTTCCCAAAGTCCATAATCACTACCTCTGCTCTTCAGGTTCAAATGCCTTCTCTCTTCATTTTTCTTTTTCTTTTTCTCTTTTTTTTTGTATCTTAATCATCTCATCTCTGTTTCTTCCACTCTTTTGGCTTCTCTTTTTTCAGTTTCTTTCAACTACTCATCTCGGATCTGTGTCTACTCTTCCCCTTAATCAAACTTGTTCTGGCTGATGAGTGGGTTGTCGCCTTGCTTATTTTTTAGCACTCAAGTGCCTGTGTTTTTGGAGATTCTTTTGTGTACTGCATTCACTCTTTTCATTTCCATTTGTTAATTGTGATGCAGATTGATGCATGTCTATTTTTCTTTCAATCCTGACTTTCTGATTGGTCCCACTGGATCTTCTTCACGAAAATATTGAGATTTTGTTCATGCAGTTGTTCTGGAGCTGTGAAATGAAATGGGTGTATGTAGGATGGTTTGCCTTTTTATTTAAATGCCATCGTAGTTAGGAAAATTGGGGTTTGCTTGAATTGTGACCTCTGAGGAATTTCTAACTTAACGACTTCAAGATGACTGGAAGAAAAAATATGCGCCGAGTATCACCATTCTTTTTGGGGCTTCTGTCGCTTGGATTTTGCTTTGCTACGTATAGTTTGCTGACATTGGTCATACAGTATAAGAACTCTAATTCAGGAAATAGATTGGAGTTATCTGACCCCATCATTGATATGCCTCATGAAGTAAAGAGATTAGAGAAATCAAATTCCAGATACCATGTTGCTCTTACAGCAGCAGATGCTCCTTATAGCCAGTGGCAGTGCCGGATTATGTACTATTGGTATAAGAAGATGAAAGACATGCCTGGCTCAGACATGGGAAAGTTCACTCGAGTTCTTCATTCAGGAAAAGCTGACAATCTTATGGATGAGATTCCAACCTTCGTTGTAGATCCTCTTCCTGAGGGCCTAGATCGAGTGAGATTTCTGCTCTCACCTTTTAGGTTCTTTATAATTAAATACCATATCTATATGTTGATCAAACACTAATGTCACGAAGAATATACCTCAGGACATGTGTGGCTCTCAATGCATTTTAGTTCGGCCATGGAGTCTGTTTTACACATTTTGAATGATATAATGATTAAGAGAGTTCAATAGCCAAAAAAGGTCATATATGAATGCAAGATGATTTCCTAAAGGAGGGAGACTGGAGAGGATATCCCCGAGCCTACCTCTTGCTCTCATTTTATTGCAATTCACAAATTCCTTGTTTTTATCTTATATCATTCATCCTGTCACTTAAAATAAGCATAGAACTTAATTCCAAAGTACATTTCACCTTTTCTGCCGCATCATTTTTCAGTTTCTCTTCTATTTCTTTAACTTTTTTTAGGAATCAGTCACTGCTTCTCACTTGTTGCTATCAATAATTGCCTAATTACATATTTCACTCATTTAGAAGTTTAATGCTCTATCCAGGGTTACATTGTGTTAAATAGACCATGGGCTTTTGTGCAGTGGCTGGAAAAAGCAACAATTGACGAAGAGTGAGACTCTAAAGTCATGATCTTTAATATTTTTGTTGTTTTTATTCTATAGTCAGTATCTTTTGTCTCATTGTTAGTATTATTGGGCGGGTATGCACCTGACATCTGAAAGTTAGTCATTTCAATGCTTGATGCAGATACATTTTAATGGCAGAGCCTGACCACATATTTGTAAATCCTTTGCCTAACTTGGCACATGGAGAACATCCAGCAGGGTTTCCTTTTTTTTACATTAAACCAACTGAACATGAAAAAATTATTAGGAAGTTTTATCCAGAGGAAAGGGGTCCCGTGACAAATGTTGATCCAATTGGTAATTCTCCTGTAATAATAAAAAAGGTAGAACCCTCATTGCTTGTAAATCTGATTA
>CAOGCB010315750.1:0-14260 GCA_948266635.1 Cnidoscolus chayamansa
TTAAGATGGATGTGTGGCCATACTAGATTGGATAAAATTAAGAATGAGCATATTCGGCAGAAAGTACAGGTAGCGGAAGTTGGTGATAAGGTGAGAGAAGGAAGACTTAGATGGTTTGGGCATGTTTTACGGAGACCTCCCAATGCGGAGGTCCGCAAGGGGGAGAACCTGATGGTTGATGGGGCTAAGAGAGGTCGAGGTAGACCTAGGACAGTTTGGAAGGTAGTAATAGACAGAAACTTACGAGCCTTAAATATTGATGCGTATTTAGTTAGTAATAGACTTGAATGGAGGCATAAAATCCGAGTAATTGAGAGTCTAAGGCGTGTGATTGGGATATTACCTGGGAGCTTATTTGTTAGAGGATTCATACAGCCGACCCCAACTTGTTTGGGACTAAGGCTTTGTTGTTGTTGTTGTTGTTGCTACCTTCATTGATGATCATTCTCGTGTAACATGGGTATATTTAATGAAGGTTTGTTCAAAATTATTTTCTATCTTTTGTACATTTTGTGCTAAAACTAAGATAGTTCATTATTAAATTGATGAGCCAAAGAATATTTTTCAAAAAATTTTAAAAATTATATAACTCAAAATGGCATTCTACACCAGTCTTCTTATACTGATACTCCGTCGCAAAATAAAGTTGCAGAAAGAAAAAACTGGCACCTCTTTAAGGTAGCTAGAGCCTTACTTTTCCATATGAAAATTTCTAAATATTTTTAGGTTGATGCTATGTCTACAACTTGCATAGTTATTAAGGCGAGAGGCGACACTAAGGGGACAGGTACTCTATTGCCTTACGCAAGAGGCGAGACGAGGGTCTTTTTGAAATGAAGCGCATATATATATAGAGAGAGAGAGAGAGTCAACTCAATAGATATTTATGTAAATATCATATTATTAACTTCCTAATTAGTTAATATAATTATAAAAATATATCATAATTAATAAACATAATTATAATAATATATTCCTAGTTAGTTACTATAACTATATAATATATATCCTTAATTAGTTAGCATAATTATAAGGATATTTTTTTTCTAATTAATTAGAATAATTATAATGATATATTCTTTAAATATTCCTAATTAGTTACTATAATTACATGATATGTATCCTTAATTAGTTAGCATAATTATAAGAATACTTTTCCTAATTAATTAGAATATATAAAATGATATTTTCCCTAAATATTCCTAGTTAGTTTCTATAATTATATGATAATATCCTTAATTAGTTAGCATAATTATAATGATACATTTCCTAATTAATTAGAATAATTATAATGAGATTTTCCTTAAATAGTACCTAAAATTTTCCCTAACCAGTGCTTAAAATTCAATTGTCTAACTAGCTGCTTTGAAAGGAAACTTTGATTAGTGTTTAGTGTTCAATAAGCAAAAAAAAATAAAAAAAGAAGGAATTTGCACCTAATTTGCAAGAGGCAGCGCCTTGCCTCGCCTCCCACCTTGAGCCAGAGGAGACAAGAAAAATAAGTCTAATCATTCTGTATTTTATAAGCATTTTGAGAATTGCCTAATTTTGTTAGTAGTATATATAAACAACATAATTATTGCAAGTTGTAAGTAGAAACAAGAAAATTAGGTGCTAAGCCTTCCAATAACCAATGACTTCTATTCTCCAGCTTAGGACAGAGAAGGGAGAATCATTTGAAGATCCAGAGAAATATAAGAGGTTGGTTGGAAAATTGAACAACTTAACAGTAACCCGTCCTGATATTGTTTACTCTATCAGTGTAGTAAGTCAATTTATGTCTGCTCCAACTATTACTTATTGGAAAGCTTTGGGACATTTTTTATGCTATTTGAAGGGAGCCTCGGGACGTGACCTCCTATATAGAAATCATGGACATTCAAATATTGAGTGTTTTTCTAATGTAGATTGGGCAGGATATAAGATTAACAGGAGATCAACTTCAGACTTTTGTGTATTTGTTGGAGGTAATTTAGTAGTGTGGAGGAGTAAGAAGCATGGAGTAGTTTCTCGATTCAGTACTGAATCAGAATATAAATCAATGGCACAAACAACAACATGTGAAGTACTGGGGATTTCACAGTTTTTAGAAGAGGTCAGAATTAAAATCCCTTCGTCTGTGAAGTTGTGGTGTGATAATCAAGTTGTTTCGCATATTGCTTCAAATCCTGTGTTTCATGAATGGACAAACATTTTGAAATTGATTGTCACTTTGGTCGTGAGAAAATTCAGAAAAATATTATTTTGACTAGACATGTTAAGACTAGACATGTTAAGACTAGAGAGCAGTTGGCAGATGTTTTTACAGAAGCTTTGAATGGAGCGCGCATTCATTATATTTGTAACAAGCTTAGCATATGATTGATATCTATGTTCTAGCTTGAGGGGGAGTATTATAGAATGTGGGTATTTAATATATATTAGGAAACAAATAGATAAGAAGATAGGATTTGTATACCGTAAGTAGTTGATGTCTATCAAAAAAAATAGAAGGTAGAATTTGAGTAGGTCACTAGTTTAGGGTATGTTTACCGATATATATATTTACCAATCTCTTCATTATGGATTAAACAAAATTCTTCCATTCTTTTCAACAGTTATCAGAGGATGATTACATCTTCAAAATCATTCCACAATCACAGTTTCACACGAAAGATTTGGAATCCTGAAAGTATTTCTTTGGTATGGAAATAACAAGATTAAGAAAGGTATTTTCTTGTCATAACAGAAATATGTCTTTAACTTATTGTTTGAAACAAGGAAGTTATGGGCTAAGCCTTGCAGTGCGCCAATGACCCTAAATCTCCAACTCATCCAACAGACATCGTAACAGTTGAAAATCCTGAAATGTATAGGAGGATTAGTGGGCAAGTTGAATTACTTAATAGTGACCCGTCTTGAGATTACATAATCTATAAGTTTGGTAAGTCAATTCATGTCTTCACCCACTATTGCACACTGGGAGGCATTAGGACCAATATTGTGTTACTTGAAAGGAGCTCCAAGGCATGGTCTCATTTATGGTTATCATGGACATTCGAACATCGAATGCTTTTCTGATGCAAATTGTGCAGGTTCAAAAGCTAATAAGAGATCAATGATGGGATATTGTGTTTTTGTGGGAGGTAACTTGGTGTCATGAAGAAGCAAGAAACATAATGTGGTCTCTCATTCCAGTGCTGAATCAGAATATCGAGCTATGGTCGAAGTAGTGTGAAGTGGTATGTATACAGCAACTGTTACAATAAGTTGGCTTCAAGAAGTCCTTGCCTACGAAGTTGTGGTGCGACAATCAAAAGCCATTCATATTGGCTCTAATCCAGTATTTCATGAACGAACCAAGTATATTAAAATTAAATGTCATTTCGTTCATGAAAAGATCCAACAAAAAAGCATTTCCACCAGATATGTGAAGACTAGAGAACAGCTAGGGGACATATTTACTAAAGCTTTACAAGGACCTCAGGTTGACTATATTTGTAACAAATTGAGCATGATTAACATCTATACTCCAACTTAAGAGAGTGTTAAAGAAATAATCTATGTAATTATTAGTTTGATTGAGGCTTGATTTAGGTCCTGATTCTAGGAAATTATTGTAATTAATTTCGGAGATTTAACTTCTAAACTAATCTATTCTTGTATATAAATAGGTAGAGCCTTCCTCAATAAAATCATATAATACAATTTGCTTTACATTCATTAAGAGTCAACTGCCAAAGCTGCCAAGGAAATCAAGTCCAGATTTTCCATGACAACTTTGTAACAGTTAAAATCCAATAGTTAAAATATCATATGCAGGTATAGGGAAAATGTTGATAATACATCTATCTCAATATGTTTAGATTAAGTTAGAATATGGAAATGTGCAGCAACATAAAGGGAATAGAAAAGTAAAAGAAAATACAAAACAAATCTTTTATGGAGTTTTGCAACTCAATATACTTACAAAGGGGAATAGATATTCTTGTGGATAGACCTTCAAGAGAACTGAATTTTCAAAATGAAAAGTGATATTTGGAAATCCATTATTCACACTGCAATTAAAACAAAGAAATGCAGATATAAGGAAATGCACTTTCAGCCTATTTCCTGAAACAAATTCAGGGATATACAAGGATGATGAAGCATCGTATAAGCAATGTGTTCAACTTAACAAGCATCTATTACAGAATCTAAATGGCTGCATATTTCTTCCGAAAATTACTAATTTTCAAATTAATAAAATTGAAAATTTTTTGCATTAAGACTGGAATAAAATTATCAACATGGGACAATTTTCTAAAATTTACAGCAATAATACATGCCTGAATAGTTGCTCTTTATTTAGTCATTGTTACAGAATGTGGATATTTTATCTATTAGGAAACAAATATAATAAAGAGATAGAATTTGTATATTGTAGGTAGTTAATGTCTATGAGGAAAGATAGAAGGTAGAATTTGAATAGATCAATGATTTAGGGTATGTTTATTTATATATATATGTACTAATCTATTCACTATGAATTAATAAAAAATTCTCTAATTCTTTTCAACATGGTATCGGAGCTTTTATGATTTTTTTAGGGTTACTAAAGTTTCAATTTCTGATCCACACTATTAGATTTTTAGGTCTCCTATTTAGGGGGGCTATTTTTTGTCACCACCCATCCAAAAAGCTTTCACTGCTTCTATGAGCCTTCCATAGAAAACCAGCAGCAAAATCTCTGGCGAGTGGATCCCATGTGTTGGCGCAATTTTCCAGCGACCTTCACACGCAGCAGTGCGTGAGGGCACGTGGGGCGATTCTCCAACGATTGTCTTCCTCCGCTGGCATCGCCTCCTCAATTCTGGTATGGGTCCAAGTTCGATTAAGCTTTTGGTTGGTCCCTTCTAGGCATTTTTGGCCAATTTTCTGGTTGGTTTGAATTTCAGATTTTAGTTTGTTGTGACTACCATTTTGAGCAATCTTTGATTGATTTTTTATGGGTTTTCTTCATTCTTTACTGCTCTTAGACTTTTTTTTTTCTTTAAAGAAAAGAATGGTCGAAAGTAAGACAGTAGTTGATGTGATTCCCGTGACGATGGAGATCATAGAACATAAGTTGAATGGCTAAATTATTTAGAGTAGAGCAAGATTGTTCGAATTTATCTACGAAGCATCGACAAAGATGATCACCTTTTATCATGGATCCACTAATTGATGAAACAAAACAAAGATGGTTTGAGGGAAGATGCTCGATTATTTTTGCAAATCCAAAATTCTATTCAGAGCAAGGTAATTAGCATAACCAATCATTGTGAGTATGTTAAGGAGTTATAGATTACTTAGATTTCCTATATTCTGGTAAAGGCAATATTTTTCATATCTATGATGTGTGCAAGGCCTTTTATCGCTCTGAGAAGCAATAAAATGTTCACTGCATACTTCATAGGTTTCAAAAAGATTTATGAAGAACTCAATGTGTTGTTACTTGTTACCCTTTAGTCCTGATGTAAAAGTTCAACAAACTAAGCTTGAACAAATGGTAGTTGTGAGTTTTTTGCTGGTTTACCTCCAAAATATGAAACTGCTAAATCTCATATTCTCTCTAGTTCTGAGATGTTCTCTTCAAATGATACTTTCACACACGTACTTCATACAGAAAATTCTCAGATCTCACATCCTGTAAATAGTGCTCTTATTAGTCATGATAATAGACAACAAAATAATAGAGGGGAAAACATGAGTAACTGTCATGTACAGAAAGCATCCCCAATATTGATTTCAGAGGAAACTGTCATGAGCTTGTTCTACAAAACAGACGTGTTTGAAACTTCAAAAAAAGAATCAAATATCTCAAAAGGATAATATGGTCATCCTCTGAGAAAACAACTTCAGTATCTGTAGATGAGTTTGTACAATATCAAGCATCTTTAAAATCTATTAATTCTTCTATCACTGCAATCGTAGAGTCAGGTAAAAATACATGTCTTGTTTCTTCCTTTTCCAAATGAGTCATTAATTCTAGTGTAACAGATCATATGATAGGTAATTCTACCCTTTTGAGTACCTTTCAGTCTCATACAACTTCTTCGTCAATTACTTTTGCTGATGGATCTACATCTTGTGTTATTAGTTCTAGAGTTGTTAGCCCGACATATCTCTCTCTTGGTCTTCTTTTTTATATTTACCTAAGTTTTCTTTGTTAGCAAACCTACTCGAGCTTTAAATTGTTGTCTCATTCTTTCCTAATTATTGTTTATTTCAGAATCTTACGACGAAGCAGGTTATTTGTAGAGGTTGTGAGTCAGAAGGTCTCTATCTTCTTGATAATCAAGTGCCAAGATCTCTTGCTTGGTTCTAGTTTTGTCTCCTTTTTTAGTTCATTGTTAGTTATGGCATCTTTATCTATCTTAATGAAAATGTATCTACAATTTAAGTTTGTATATGTCTTAGACTGTGATTCATATCAATTCGCCAAACATCATCATTCTCATTTATCATCTCATGTCAATTAACGGGCTTCATCCCCTTTTGAGTTAGTCCATTCATATATTTGGGGTCCATGTCCTATAGTTTCAAAATCTGAATTTAAATATTTTGTTACCTTTGTTGATGATCATTCTCATGTTACATGGGTATATTTAATGAAGGCTCGTTTAAAATTATTCTCTATCTTTTGTGCATTTTGTGTTGAGACTAAGACACAATTCAATATTTCAGTACATATATTGCAAAGTGATATTGTCAAAGAATATTTTTCAGAAAAGTTCCAACACCTCCTTGAGATAGCTAGACCCTTACTTTTCCATATGAAAGTTCCTAAAATGCTTCTAGGTTGATGTTGTATATACAGTTTGTTTTTTAATTAACTGCATGCCTTTATCTGTTCTAGACGATAACATTCCATAGTCCATACTCTATTTTATTTTCTTCTAAATCTGTGTTCCTTATTGAACCTCGTATCTTTGGCAATACTTATTTTGTGAGAGATATCCGTCCACATTTAACCAAATTAGATCCTACATCTCTCAAATTTGTATTTCTAAGTTATTCAAGTCTTCAGACAGGGTGCATGTGTTTCTCTCCAACTTTATATCGTTACCTTATCTCTTCAAATGATAACTTTTTTTAGTCTATTCCTTTCTTTCCTTCCTCGTGTACTTATATATGTCAGGAGGAGGAGTTTGATTTTTTAGTTGACACAATACAAGTCACTCATACACAGACTCTTTCAGCACTTGTTCAACCTCCTGTTATTCGTGTTTACTCCATGAGACCAGAGCCCCTTGACTCAAACCCTTCACCAGCAGCTTCTTCGTTAGAAGATCCAATTACCACTATTAGTCCTCCTTCAGATCTTGACATCCCTATTGCTCTTCGAAAAGGCAAACGTAAGTACACTTTAACCATTTAATCATTTGTATCATATACGCAATTATTTTTTCCTTCTCGTTGCTTTCTCACCTCCATAGATTCCATCTCTATTTCTAAAACTGTTATAAAAGCTTTATCTCATCCGAGCTAGTATACAACAATGACAAAAGAAATGATGACACTTCAGATGCTAATAATACTTGGGAACTAGAGCTTTACCTACAGGCAAGTAAGCTATTTGTTGTAAATGGGTATTCACAGTGAAAGTAAATCCATATGGTTCTACAGCTCATCTAATAGCACACCTTGTTGCTAAAAGATACGCTCAAACTTATGGGATTTATTATTCAGACACTTTTTCTCCTATGGGCAAACTTACTTTTGTTCGACTATTCATCTCTATGGTTGCTACAAGTAATTGGCCTTTGCACCATCTACGTATCAAAAATGTGTTCCTCCATGGATATCTTCACGAAGAGGTTTATATGGAGCAACCACTAGGGTTTATGCTCAGTGAGAGTCAGATAAAGTGTGCAGACTTCGGAAATCCTTGTACAGTTTAAAGCAAGTCCTCGAGCTTAGTTTGGGCAATTTATTGAGGTGGTTCAAAATTTTGGCATGAAGAAAAGTATGTTTGATCATTCAGTATTTTATAAGCATTTTGAGAATGGCCTAATCTTGTTAGTAGTCTGTGTAGACAAAAGAATTATTACATGCAGTGATGTTACAGGAATTTCGTACCTCAAATCCTTAAAGACCATTTGCAAACAAAAGATTGTGCATGTTGAAATATTTTTTGGGTATTGAAGTTATGAGATGCAAGAAAGGCATCTTTCTATCTCATAGAAAATATGTTCTGGATTTACTAACAGAAACAGAGAATTAGGTGCTAAGCTTGCAATACACTAATACTCCTAATCTCTAGCTTACAACAAAGGATGGTGAATTATTTGAAGATCTCAAGTTGGTTGGAAAATTGAACTACTTACAATGATCTGTTCTGACATTGCTTACGTAGTAAGTTCGTTTATGTCTACTCCAATTGTCACTCATTGGAAAGCTTTAAAACAAATTCTATGTTATTTAAAGGAAGCCTCAAGACATGACCTCTTATACAGAAATCATAGACATTCAAATATTGAGTGTTTTTCTTATGCAAATTAGGCAGGATATAAGGTTGATAGAAGATCAAATTCAAGCTATTATGTAATTGTTGGAGGTAACTTAGTAGCATGGATAAGGAAGAAGCAAAAAATAGTTTCTCGATCCATTGTTGAATCAAAATATAGAGCAATGGCACAAACATGTGAAGTATTGTGGATTTCTCATGTCTAGAAGAGGTGGGAATCAAAATCCATTTGCTTGCGAAGTTGTAGTGTGATAATCAAGTTGCTTTGCATATTGCTTCAAATCATGTGTTTCATGAACAAACAAAATATATTGAAATTGATTGTCACTTTATCTGTGAGAAAATTCAGTACAATATTGTTTTGATTGGGCATGTTAAGACTGGAAAGCAGTTGGCAGACATTTTTATAAAAGCTTTGAATGGGGCCCGCATTGATTATATTTGTAACAAGTTGCGCATGATTGATATCTATACTCTAGCTTGAGAGGGGGTGTTACAGAATGTGGGTATTTGATATCTATTAGGAAACAAATAGATAAGAAAATAGGATTTATATGCCATAGGTAGTTGATGTCTATGAAGAAAGATTGAAGGTAGAATTTGAGTAGGTCACTGATTTAGGGTATGTTTACCTATATATATATATATATATATATATATATATCAAACTCTTCATTATGAATTAATAAAAAAAAAAATTCTCCCATTCTTTTTAACGGTAATAATGCAGCAAAATTATAAATTTAGTAACTTGTTCACAAAGTTGTGCAGAGTGACACTTTGCAGGAACAGGAAGTCCACAAAGAACCTTATGTGAAAACACAAATTAGTTGTCAAAACTTAAACTCGAGTCCTTATTTTAAGGAAGACAAATATATTGCACACAATAAAAATTATAAATAACCTATATTACATTTGTTGAGCATGAAATAGAAAAGATATTCAAGATTTAGAACATGATATTCACATCTAGCCATGTATAATATTTAAATCGTAAAAATAAAAGACTATTGAAATGATAGATCTAATAGAATTCCTAGAAGCCAAATGAAAATTCTAGAGACCATACCTCTCAGAATACTCAAAACATGTATATTCATCACGTACAGTATGAACTTTCAAATCAGGTTGCTGAGAGATGATCTAAAATATGCATATAGAACATATAAATAGCAATTTATTATTGAAAAATATTCATAAGATATTCTTTCATATATGTACCTTGCTCACTAGTGGTTCATATACCATTTCTGGGAGATAGGCCAAGGTTGTACCACTGTCTATTATTGCTCCCTTCCGATCTCCAGCATCAAACACTTCTAATGGAAGATCTAGGAAATCATGACCAACTTGAATTGCCGTCATGTTGACATTGTAATGGGGCCTAAAATTTCAAGTATCAAGATAAAGCTTAATGTATTAAAAACCATAAACAAGATCTAGCATGAATCATTGAGCAAATAAACTGATTTGTTTAGATATACAAGAGTTAATAAATGCAGATGTGAAGTCATCACTGCTGAATAAAAGTGAAAAGAGTGAAAAGAAGACCATGGGAGAATACTTGAGCTTAATGTTTCCCCTTAAGCTAACCAGGGTATTGTATTGCTTAATGTTTCCCCTTATGAGAGACATTGCTTTGCTAGAATATACAAATTATAAATATTACATTAACTCTTTAACAAACCCACAGCAATTAATAAGACTAATAATGTTACTGCGAATCAAATTCCGGAGCTATAAGAACAAACGAGTATCTTCCGACAACCATTACTGCTTGGTATCATCATTCAATGGATCCTCAATGAAATGATCATCTTTATCGATGCTTAAGTAAATCTGAACAATCTTGCACCATTCCATATAGTTAGAACCATTTAGCTTATATTGGGTATTTTAGCAATCAATGGAATTTTGATTTCACCATTCTTGCAGCCATTTTAGTGTAAACAAGGTACCAAAAAAGTAAAAAATGAACTTAAACAAATAACAAACCGTGTTTTAGAAACCAAATAGATACTAAAATGCAAATTTCCAACATCCAACCAAGAAAGAGGTCATAAAGCAAAACAGCACACACTACTGCAATCATGAGGCAAAGGCAACAGAGAAGAACCCAGCACAAATGCTGGAGGTCGCTGGAAAATGATGCAAATGCTAGCTGTCACAAACTAAACCTTTCATTACCCAAAAACCGCTTAACACCGTGCGACCTTGATTCTTCCCTGCAAAACCAAGTCATCCTTCTACAACAAACATTGGCACAAACCAACCAACCAAGGCGGTGTGTGTGTTTTAGGTAGGTAAGAAATGTTAAGAAATCGAAGGAAGAAGAACAGTTTGGAGAAAAATAGCTATGTTTCATTGATTTCAATATCTCCATACCTCTCTATGTCCTGTTTACAAAGATATAAAGGTTATATACAAATAATAAAGCAACATAGGACACCAACAGTCTGTCCCTACTGCAGAGGCCCAGTCTAACGAGCTACAGAGACCCATTCTAACCCATTAGAAAAAAATTGCAGAGCATCGTTGTGGTCGACTAAATCAATTGTTCACTGGGTTGGCCTAGACAGCCTGATTACGGTCAGGTCGTCTTTTGAGCCCTGGGCTAAGTCTATTCGGTTATCCGACCCAAACCCATATCAACTACCCCTGCAGCAAAATTTGGATTCTACGGGTCAGCACTCTTGGGGCGTTATATTCCCTCCCACTCATATTGGCAACGCCCTTATCGCATCCTTCAGGTAGCTTTTCAACTTGTCTGCATACTGCCAGAGGGAGAGCTCATGTTCCAAAGTTGCCTCGGCATTCAAGAGTCCCTTCTTCCACTTCACCAGGTACTCGACATATGATTCATGTGAGCCCCTTCTCAGCACCCTTCTGTGTGCCAAGATCTAAACTTCCCACCCCAAGACAGTCGAGATTGTTGGCACCTTCTCGGCTAGTTTCTACTGGTGTCATCCAAGTCCAGATGATAAGCTTTAAGAAAACTTACGTGGAAGACCGGGTAACACTTCAAGTGAGCCAACAACCTGACTCAATAAGCCTGCTTCCCAATCAATTTCTCCATCGGGAAATGTCCCTCATACCTGCGAAGTAATCCTTTGTGTACTCGAACATGGTGGTGGATGGTCTGAGGAATGAGTTTGACGAGTACCATGTCCCTCATACATGTCTCCTCTTTTGGTCGACCCACTTCTTCATTCTCTTCACAAATTTTGCTAAGGATGCTCGAGCCAACTCACCTTTATCTTTCCACTCCTTACCAAATTTGAAGATCCCGAGACTCTTCCCTTTATAGGGCACCACCAAGTCATATGGGGTGTGTGGTTGTTGTCCAATTGCAAGCTCAAAAGGACTTGCATTGATCGACTCACTCTTCTGAAGGTTGTAGGAAAACTGGGCCACATCCAGCAACTCCACTCAGTCCCGCCAGTTGGCCCCCACATAGTGTCTAAGTACACCTCCAAAAGGGTATTGATGCGCTCGGTTTGCTCATGCGTATGAGAATGGAAGCTTGTGGAAAATTTTAAGTTGGTCCCCATTAGCTTGAACAACTTGGTCCAAAATCTACCCACAAAACGAGTGTCTTTGTCACTCACAATGGACTAGGGGACTCCCCAACACTTCACCACATTGTTGAATAGCAACCAAGCAACAACTCAAATTTCAATGTTAGTCGGCACAACCACGAAAATCCCATCATTACTGAAGCGATCAACTACCACTATGATGTTGCTATACCCTTGTATGTTTGGTGACCCAATAATGAAATCCATGGAAACACTCTCAAGGCTTACACAGGATGGGAAGAGGTTTTAGTAGCCCTACTTGCTTAAGTCGTTCGGTCTTGTCCTGCCGACACACAAGACAAGTCTTAATGCATAACTCCACATCGTCCTGCATTCTCAACCCATAGAATGATCGTTCGACTAGTACCATAGTCCTTCTCGCTCCTCAGAGACCAGTATACCGGGTGTCATGACCCTCTTGCATGACTTGTTTTCTCAGTCCTCCCCACCAAGGAACATACACCTTGCCCTTCTTAGAGATCAGCCCATCATCTAGCCAAAATCTCTTGGTCTCCCCCTAGCTAGCCAAGTCTTCCAACTGTCAGCCTTGTGTATCGTTGGACATCCCTTCCTTTATTTGGACTAGTAGGGATGAGTGTACCTCTATTGCGGTGGCAACAAACTCAGCCTTCTAACATCCAATAACTCTCTCAACTGCCTCATTAGTTCCTCCAACTCTAGCGGCACCATCTAGTAGGGAACTATAGTAGGGGGTCTCGAGCTAGGTTCCAATTCAATCAAATGGTCTACTTCCCTTCTCGACGGAAGCTTATTCGGTCGGCATGACATCAGCGTAGTCTCCCAGCACTCTACTGATTGCTATGGGTAACTCTAAGTAAGCCTGCCCTTCCTCTGCTAATCGACTTAGCCGGTTCCCCCTCCTACCGAGTAGTTGAAGCAGTCGGCTTCGGGTCATCGCCAAAGGCACACAACAAGAACTCCATCTGTTATGTGCATACTATTGACAAAAGGTATAAGAATCGCCTTTACCATATCCATGAAGTCCATCCCCAAAAAACGAGTAGTTGTCCATCTTCACAACAGAGAAATCGAGCAATCCTGACCGTTCTGCTATCTTGACCTACACCCCTCTAGCCACCCCATAGGTCGGTGATGTCTCCAAGTTCACAGCCTTTTACTCTCATTGTTCCCTG
Source organism: Cnidoscolus chayamansa (assembly GCA_948266635.1). Taxonomy (NCBI): domain Eukaryota; kingdom Viridiplantae; phylum Streptophyta; class Magnoliopsida; order Malpighiales; family Euphorbiaceae; genus Cnidoscolus; species Cnidoscolus chayamansa. The sequence continues at coordinate 13,203 of CAOGCB010315750.1, forward strand.
TCAAACGGGACTCCTAGTCTCTCAGCAACCTGGATCTTCATAAAGTTGTCCGAAGTGCTAGTGTCTCTAGTGCATGAAGAGTCTGCCGACCAACATTAATCGGTGCAAATAGCCTTCCCTTCTACTATTTGGGTAAGTCGGCCTTCTTCATGCCCACGGCAACCAATTGAAGCGACCCCATAGTGGCATTGTCTCTCGGCTGGGATGTTGATTCCTCATTCTCCATAGCCGACAAAGCAAGTTTTTTAGGAAACTCAGACAGTCGGTGTGGCCCATCACAAAGGTAACACTTCAAGGTTCTCTCACCCTTCTCGGTCTTCTTCCACCCCTTAGAATTCCCTTGCTTCTTCTTCCTGAACCCTCTACTCCCTCTGCCTTTTGAACTGGCCTCTTCCCCACTTTTGCCCTTGTCTTTCTTCTCGCCGGTCTTGCTTTTGTTCCCCTTCTTGTACTCCACGAGGGAGTGGCAAGCTCTTAGACTCCTCTTCTTTCGAGTTCCATCCTTGCTAAGGGTTGTAAACCTTCCATGCATGCAAAAAGGGCCTCCAAATCGCAATAGTCATGAATTTTCAACAAAATTTCAAAGAACTCGGAGACAATCTCATATTGTACCTTGCTGGATCAACCGCCTCAGTTTCCCCCTTGCTTCTCTCTCGGCGTTGTCAGGGTAAAACTATCTCTTCAATTCTCTTTTGAAGTCGTCCCAAATTGCCAATATGTAGGTCCCTCTGTCCACGTCAATTTGTCGTGTCCTCCACCACATCATCGCCATGACCAACAAATACAAAGGCGTGTGATCTACCTTTTGAACATCTTCCACGATCCCAAGAGCCCAAAAGTATTGTTCCATGCTCCATAGGAAGTTGTCCGTTTCCTTGGCATTCCTCACTTAGAATGCACTCGACTTGGGCACTTCTACCTAAACTATGGGAGCAATAGAAGAAGTTGAAGGGCTTGTCAACACACCCTGCGCTATTGCTGCTCTCAAGACGAGTAACTGCTCCTCCATCTCCCTGAACTTCTGCTTTCCATCTCTTCCTTCAGAACCCTGTTATCTT
>CAOGCB010315837.1:0-16439 GCA_948266635.1 Cnidoscolus chayamansa
TCAAGTTATATAAATAAATATAATTATATATTATGATTATTTTAAACATTAAAATTCTAATTTTCAATTTAAAATTTAAAATCATTTCATCACTCCATTTCTATAAAGTATATGAAAATTTAATTATAAATAATATATTTAAAAAATATTATTTAATTTTAATTTATATTAATATATTAAATTAATTGTGTTATATGACTATATGATATTTGATTTTTTTTGAATAGGTTATACATATTGTATTATATTATAATATTATAATATCGTAATTATTTAAATAGATTATACAAGTTGAGTTTTATTTTTTTTTATAATACTTATATAGTTAGTAGCTGATGAGAAGTAATAGGCTGGTCATTATCTGTTTGTTGTGTGGTCCTCTTTCTTAATCGACAGTCCAACAAATGTATAATCCTATTTGATAAATCCTACGCATTGTTATTTACAAAAGCCACTCTCAAATTGTAGGCACTTGCCACGCCGGTTAGCTGACTTCTGTACTGAAATATTGCTTAATCTGATACGCAAAGGTTCCTTAACCAAATCCTGCTTGCTTTCTCAACACACTATTATCCCTTTTTCTTTTTCAACTTTCAGAATAGACTGCTTTATGCTTCGTACAAAAACGGCATCCTATTTGTTATTAGTTATAAAATGGATTGATTTTGATAGTTTTCTTACCAATCCTCTTTCTGACATGTTGATTTGGATAGCTGTAATATTAGAATATAAGCTATTTACAACATATTTACATGTTTCTTTATCAGTAGCAAAGATGTGATTAATCTCTAGTAGCACTCTTCACTGTCGTATTCGGTGTCGGAACAAGCTTGGTTCAGTTTGAACCATACCTGCCTGAATACCCTGATGATGAGATCGTGAAACTCATTAGAATTCAATGTCAGATAGCATGCCAAGAGTTCTTCAAGCTCTTCTGGCTGGTTAATCCTCTGCTCTTTAATCATCTCAATCATTGAATCTCTGAAGTCCTTCTGGGGATCATATGAACATTTCTCCAAAGCGAAGCTCTCTAAATCCTTGAATTTCTCCATTTCTTTTTCTTTTGCCTTCTTCAACTTAGCTTTCTTGATGTCTTCCAACGCTTTTATTTTGCATGTTTCGACTTTTGAAGTTGTTCTTGGAGATGAAACTCTTTGTTTGCTGTTCTGCGTTGATCTTTTCTTCTGTGACTCTCTGCTTATATATATAGATTTCCTCTGTTCTTCATTTCTTGATTTGAGTTCTTCAATCTTCTCCTCTTTCAACTTCTGCCATTCAAAGCTGACATTTTCTCTAGAAAATCCATCGCTTTCATTCTCAGCAAGAAAAATACAACCATCTTCAATTTTCCTTCCATGAGAATCCCTTGAATCCATGGAAGAGAAATCAGCAACTGCTAACTTACAATCCTCCCTTTCAAACTTCCCGCCTGTTCTTCGTGGTTCCTTCTCATACATGATCTTCATTGCAGCATTTCTTGGAATCCTTTGTGCTTCATGTGGTCTTCCATCTAAGTCTAATTGCTTCTCTGCGAAAAACCTTTGCTTTCCTTTTCTCAATTTCTTTTCTCTTGCGAATTTCATCCTCGGTGTTCTGATTTCTGCTCCCTTTTCCCTTGTTGGTTCTGGCAAAATCTCTTCTTCTTTTGGCGACCCTTTCATTTTTCTTACTTGTGAAGCCATTCCATTCACTCTTGAAGCGTTTGATCTACAGCTGTGATAGCTTGATGGTAGAAATTCAACATCATCATCTGAATTGCATCGAACTGATCGCAACACATTTGTACTCTTCCTTCCATCAAGACCTTCCTCTCCAAACGATACCCTCCAAAAACCATCACCATCACCATCTCCTCCACTAAATTTACCTCCGGCATTAACACAGGGCGAGGAGTTTTCATACACAGAAGTCCACTTCCCTTTTTGCTTGACTTTAGCATGTTTCTGCACTGAGTTGATGCTTGTTTGCTTGAACTTTGTCAGCCAAGAAGTGGGTAAAACATGAGAGATTAAGAAAGGGCGAGAAGAAGCAGATGATGAAGACGATTTCTTCCTACCCCACTTCATCTTTCTGTGCTCCTGTCAAATGGGATTTCCTCAGCGTTTTGTAATTTCTTGTCCCTGGATGAGAATATGCAGAGGAGGAGATGGTGATGAGAAACAGAGTAAGGTGAAAATGGGGGAAGAGGCAGTTAGGCTTATAAAAAGGGACGTGGGCTTCTCACTTGTTAATGTTTCTGCTAGAATTTCTTTTTCAAAAGAAAGGCCCGCCTCTAAATCTTGTGACCACTTTGCCTAACTTTAATTATATTTTCTACTTTTTATGGTTTCTACTTGAAAACAATTTATGAGTAGATGGGGACCTCTAGGATCCCTAGCCAACTAAGCCTAATTTCTCAGCCATTAGCCTCTCTAGAAACATCCCTTGATAGCAAGCAACAAGTCTTGGTAGTACTTTTGTAGTCAATTTTGAAAAATTGTGAGATTTGGAGTTCTGAGTGATTACTTTTCGTAATGCTCTGAAACAGCTACTTGGCTTTGGATTGGAGACAGATTTAAGACAATTAGGACTGGCAGTTCTATCTTTTTGCTTTTTTGATTTGGAGTTGCTTTCTTTAGTTTGTTAAATTCGTAGTGGGTAATTGGCAGAGAAGGTAAAAAGAGAGAGCATGAGAATGACGTTAGGTTCTGAGAGATTGAAAGGAACAAAGGCTGCAGGTTAGGTTGGTTGAAGTAGAGGACTAAGTTCCATGCAAAAAGGTGGAAGAATCCAAATCATTGGGCCAAACCCACTATTTTGCCATAAGTATTTATGTATGGAAATGGAAAGCAGACCAAGAATTTTATGTTATAACTTTGTGTAAAAGAAACCCAACAACCAATACCTCCAAATCAGAGACTTAAGACCAAATTTAAGTTAATGCTTAGGCTTTCTCTGTTCCTGTGGTCATGGAGTGTGTATCTTTGCCTATGTCAGGCCGCTTGCTTCCATTCTCTCTATGGACTGCTATGACTTGTGACTTTCACATGTGCAGCTGGTAATTTTCATTTACTATATATAAAATATATATTTTTTATTTTATAATATAAGAATATATAAATTTTAATATTTAGAATAAAAATATAATTTATAATATATGTATAACAATTAATATAAAAAAATACGTGTTATATTAGAGATGGAGTGCTATAGAGAGTTATATTTCTAAGTTTTGATCGAAAAATACAGAGTGCTATGATATTTCAATTTGACTTGAGATGATTATTTGATCATTTAACAGCCAGAAGCTCCAACATCCCAATGATATAATTTATGGGTGTTTTTGTTGCCGTCTTAATTATAAGATGAATCATGCTTCAACTATCTGGGTCTTACCATATCGTAACATAAACATAAATATCTCTCGGAATATCCTAATAATTCTAGTGTTACTTCAAAGGGACAACACATAGTACATCTCGAAAGATATACCGAAACGGACAACATAGCATATATGAAGGGACAAACTTAGGGATATCATCCATATCTATCATCAACATAACATACGAGATCATGAGTCGTCCAATATTACCTTTTACATAACATGTAATCAATGTAATGTAGCATATCTCGTGATCTAATGCAAAACAATCTGGAATAGTCATGATGCATGAGCATGCCATAAAACATACGTTTTTGTATCATAAAAATATTTTTAGTTTATATCTACTCACTTGAAAACTTAAGCGTAGTTGAAGAATTCTCGGTTCGTCACTATTGTCCTTGATTTTCAGGATTCGATTTTATATTTCAGACTTTGGATTAGAGATTCAACATTAACTTGAAAACATACTTAAAACATCTTATAAACCCCTATAGGACATAACATAATCATAGCATAATTAATCTTAGTAATTTAGGTTAAAAATTACTGAACATGGGAGTTTCGGTGGCAGGTTGGGCGATCAAAGGTCATCATTACAGAGATGCAAGTCTCACTTTCGACAGCAGGTCCGACTGCCACAAGTCTCCTTTGCCACCAGGTTCAGCAGCTGAAAGTCCCACATTCGGTTGCTGAAGCTGGGCTTCATTCCTTCTCTGAGTTACTTCCCAGTTTTGGCAGCCTAAACTCCCTTTAGGCCACCCAATCTGGATTTTGGTAGTGGCCAAAACCTGGGTTCTTGCATGATTTTCATGCCCAAAACCTGCAACTCAACTTCAATTCATTTCTAAAAAATTCCATCATCATCTACAACTCAACTAACAACATTTTATCAACATGCATTTATCAATCCATCATTTCGTATAATTCATCAATTTCCTAAACCTAGAATTTTGATTTCCTTCTACTTTTAACATGCATTTTCTATTTTAACCTTCCTAACACGTTTATAACATCACTTAAGCGTCATTTATACATGCATATGTTCTTCATTTGGTCACTTTTCATTTTCATCCAATTTTCATCAACTTTCCTTCATTTTAACCTAAGTCCGTTGCATGTATCATTTCTCTTGTTAATTCATCCTTTAGCACCTTAACTAACCTAGATTTGAAGCCTTTGATCAATTGGAAACTTCAGATCAAGCTGCTTCAAGTTCTCTCTTCCTTTGAACCTTTAGCTTTTCCTTCAATCTTTTTCTTTAACTTATTTCAATTCTCTTAAGGTTTATGTTTGATTGGAGAGGGTTTGAGAGAAGATGAGGAGTTACAACTTGCCAAACTCCTCCCTTGGCCGGCTACCGAGCCTGACTTTTCAGGTTAGCCCTAGCCAAACTTTATTTTAGTCCCTCAACTTTTTCATTTGTTCATTTTAGTCTTTATATTTTATATTTTACTCCTTTAACTTTTATAACTTAACATTTTACTTTCCAAACACTATTCCTACCCGATTTTTAAAAATTTTACGAATATTCCAGTCAAGAATTCAAAATCCGACATGAAAAATATGTCAAGTGTTACATCCTCAACTTCAAGAAATATTACAGACTTTGCTACATTCTATCTGGGGTGAGCATGGAAGTTGAACTCAAGAAGATGAGGATTAATTAATGATCCAAAGACTTGGGAACTTGTTAAGGTCAATTTTTAGACATTAACTAACATAAACTAATAGAGTCACCAATATCCTTTTCAACCATACATATTTATGATGATGAGATTTAAATGATATTTACTTTGATAGTACCTATAGTTTCCACAAATTAGGTTTTTTTTAAACATTTAAATTTCTAATTAATTTTAAATTTATTTAAATATTTTTAGTGATTAAATATGAAAAATCATTTAATAATATATATAAACTTCAAAAAACTGGAAGAATATATAAAGTACAAATAATGAGAACAAGTAATAAGAAATGATTTCTTACAAAAATCATTATTCCTCACCTTGGTCCCGACAAAAGAGATGGAAATATTGGAGTTGTGGTTCCCAACTCTGCTTGTCTCTAAAATTATCATGATACCGAAATAAAGCAATTATGCATGAACTCAATTTCAAGCATCGCTTCTTACAACTCTCTAGGTCATTTCCTTATAGATGCTGCTCAATTTAACTGAAGTGGTACACATGTTTCTATGGAATAAGAGAATGATATTGAAGATTTTCATATGTCTTTGTACTAATTTCCAGGCATCCGTATTTGCCTAGAGCAATTTTCTAGTTGTTTGGAGCAAGTCTTGGTGGATAGAAGCATAGTCCATTATTAGCTTGATAAAAACCTCAAAGACCTCGAGAGGTCATATAAAGATAGAAATTTCCTTATCATACTGTCTTTTGAAACACTAGCCACCGGCTTCTATGCACTCACCAATTTTTGGCTTGGAAGTAATGTGTCGGTTGGATGATAAATAAAGACCGCCAAACAATATTGTTATTGGTATCATGAAGGACAAGCTTTCTAGTGTCCATCATCCTCATACTTGTAATAGACTTGTTAGATGTGTTGGTAGACCAAACCAAACTTCCATCCGCATCTCTCAGCTCCAAATTTCCATCAATTAGTAACTCTAAAGTTGTGTTCTCACTAATGGATTTGTTCATGTTTGTTGACCATATGTTAGCAATATCATTATAATAGGTCAAATTAGAGACATATGATCCCCATGTACATAACATTACAACAACAAGAAAGAAGTGACCACCTTACGAGCGAGAAAAAAAAATGCACAAATGTAACCAAATTTGAAAAAAAGGGTTTTGTTTTGGAATAATGTAGCACTAATGTTTCCATCAACGATGATATTTATTCATTCAGAAGAGAGAGATTGTTAGGATATATTATTATTGATCCAAGATGTTGGTGTAGAATTCTAAGGTGAGAAATGGAGAAGAAGAAGCTTATTTTCTTATTATTGATCAAAACATAATTCATGGGTATTTATACAGCAACATGCATGAGCTGACTCAAATAACCACCTCCATATGAGCAGTAACAGAAAACTGCTTCTAACTAACTTTCCCTCCCTTTACACTATCTCAGACCCCCCTGCAACCTAGAGAGTAGATGTTCAACATCCCAAGCTTGAATAGAATAGCATGAAAAATGGTAGTAGGTAAGGCTTTGGTGAAAATATTAGCAAGTTTATCAAATGAATGAAGCGATAACAATTTAATCAATCCAATAGCATTTTTCTCTTGAACCAGGTGATAATCAATTTCAATGTATATTGTTCTTTCATGAAAAGTGGAATTAGCTGTAATCTACAAAGCAGATTTATTGTCACAAAAAAGTAATGTTGGTTGAGATTGAGGAAGGAAAAAATCATGAAGCAAGAAGGAAAGCCACTACAGTTTATATGTAGTTGATGCTAAAGCTCGATATCAACTTTAAAAGATGAGTGAGAAACAATTGGTTTCTTCTTCGCTTTGAGAAACCAAGAAAAACACAATAACCAGTCACCGATTTACGAGAATCAACACAACCTGCCCAATCTGAGTCATTGAATGCTTTAAGCTGAAGATTATAATTTTGAGGAAAAAAGAAACCTGCACTAAGAGCATATTTAATGTATCGTAAAACTTATATTAGGTCGCGTGGAGGGTAAGATAGAGAAGTATGCCCACCAATTTTCTATATGCAGTTATATTTGAAAGCATGTCAACTTGATCTTTACTAAGTTTTATTTTCTAGTGCATTGGAGTTTTAGCTGGTTTAGATTCAAGAAAACCAATATCTGCTAATATATCCAATGCATATTTATGTTGGTTGATTGTGATGCCTTAGGTAGAACATGCTATCTCGAGACCAAGAAAGAATTTTAAGTCACCAAGGTCTTTGATTTTGAATTTCTCATCAAAATACTGTTTAGCAAAAGTAATTTCCTCTAGACTGGTTCCTACTAAAATTAAATCATCAACATAAACCAATAGAACTGTTATATTGTCATTTGCTTTCTTGACGAACAATGAAAAGTCTGCTTGGGATTGCTTGCAACCAAGATCAAGTAGTGCTTGTGATAGTTTAGAATACCATTGTCTACTAGCTTGTTTTAAGCCATAGAGAGATTTTTATAAACGACGAACTTGATTTGGTTTAGGAGAAGAAAAACCAATAGGTAAATGCATGTAGACTTCTTCATGCAATCACCATTAAGAAATGCATTATTAACATCTAGCTGTTGAAGTTGCCAACCATAAGCAGTTGAGATAGAAAGTAATAGCCTCACAGTCGTGATTTTTGCAACAGGAGAAAAAGTATCAAAGTAATCCACCCCTTCAGTCTTAGTGTATTCCTTTGCAACCAAACGAGCCTTATACCTTTCCACAGTATCATCGGTTTTGTATTTGTCCATAAACACCCATTTACAACCAATTGGAATCTTACCAGGGGGGTAAATTAGTGATAAGGCATGTTTGGTTTTGTTCCAATGCCACAATTTCTACTTGCATAACATCTCTCCAACATTGATGTTTAACAGCCTGAGCATATGTCTTAGGTTCAGAATGAACGAAAGTGGATAAAGAAAAATGTTTGTGCTTGGTAGAAAGAGAATTATAAGAAAGGACTTGAGAAAGAGCATGAGTAGTACCTGAATATGGAGATGGAATAGCAACAGCTGAAACCAAGTTACAATGATAATCATGTAGGTATTTGGGTTTGGTTCGTGTGGAATGTCTAATAGGTATAATGATTTTATTATGAGGAAGATGAGATGACAAAGAGGATTATGGAGGTGTAATAGGGGCAGAAATTGGAAATATGTCATCAAATGTAATAGTAGAGTCTTGTGGTAAGAATGGTATAGGAATATAATTAATTGGTGAAGTAAAAGGAAAAATATTTTCATAAAATTGAACATTTCTTAATATAAAGATAGACCTATTGTGGAGATCCATAAGAACATAATATTTTATGCTAGATTTAAAACCAAGAAAAATACATTTTTTTGGCTCTAGGATCAAATTTATGCCTATTCACAGACAATGTGGATGCAAAACAAAGGCAACCAAAGACTTTTAGGTGTACAAAGTTTGGTGGTTTACTATATAAAGACTCATATGGTATTTTATTATTAACAAGGGAGTAGGAAGTTTGTTAATAAGATATACAACATGTATAATAGAGTACGACCAGTGCTGTATAGGAAGATGGGATTGAAACATGAGAGATCTAGCTACATTGAGTATGTTCTGATGTTTTGTTTCTACTGAACCATTCTATTAAGGGGTTTCTACACATGTTGTTTGATGTAATGTTTCTTTATTGGCAAAAAAATCAGGCATGGAGAATTCAATGCCATTGTCACTTCTCAAGGTTTTGATTTTAGCATCAAGTTGAAAGAAAGATTGTATGATGGTTCTTGTTTGTGACTTATAATGCATCAAAAATATCCATGTATGTTTTATATAATCATCCACAACAGTGAGAAAAAATCTATGGTTATATACATATAGGATAGAAAAAGGACCCCAAATATCCACATGTATTAGATCAAGAGCTGTATTTGACTTGGATTCACTGATAGGAAAATACGAGTGCTTTTGTTTGGCAAAATGACAAAGATCACAAGCTTGAGGTGCTGTAATTGGAGGATTAGGAAGACCATGTTATAGGTGCTTTATTCTAGCATGGGAAGGATGTCCAAGTCTAAAGTGCCATTGATCAAAGGTAGGCGGATTAGAAACAACAAGAACATGGTGAGAATTTGTAGGAGAAGCAAAATGAGTCAACATGTAAAGTCCTTCAGTGATTTCAGTCATACCAATCATTCTCCACTAATTCAGGTTTTGAATGAGACATGTGGACTGATAAAACAGAAAACAAGTATTATTAGAACTTGAAAACTTTTGAATGGAAATGAGATTGAACATGAAACCTGGAATGTAAAGAACACCTTAAAGTATAAGTCAGAGGAAAAAATAACTATACCACCAATTGTGGCATACATTTTGGAACCATTTCGTAGAATGACACAAAGAGGTGATATGGAAGTATAGGAACTAAAATTGGAAAGACTATGAGTGATGTGATTAGTGGCTCCAGTGTCAAGAATCCATGAATCAAACTTAGAGAAACATGTAAATGAAAAATGATTACCTTGGGAGCTAGGGAATGAAGAAACTAGATTGGTAGAAGACAATGAAGTATCAAGAGAAGGAGTAGAGTAATGTGACTTGCACTCAAGCTTTTGTTGCTTGGAGAAGAGCCATAAGACTTATATTGTTCAGCAGATAATGTGACTCTAGTAGTTTGTGTGAAATTTGAATTATCAGGTGCTGCAAGAGTATTTAATTCTTGAGATCTAACAATTTGATTGGCAGTAGATTGATTCAACTTGGCTTCAGTAAAGAATTTTGTGTACATCCTAATGGATAATTATGCTTTTTATATCAAGTTTCAATTGTATGTCTAGGTCTACCACATAATGTACAAAATCAAATGTCTTCATGTAACATCTTACTTTCTGTAATCTTGATTAGCTTGTATATATTTTTTAATGAATGAAGAAGCATTTTATACTAAAAATAAATCAACAAGGGGTAATAAATAAATTAATGAATTAAGTGGGAAAATATTAACTATGATAGAGACTATGTTAACTGTAATAGAAACCGTGTTACGGTCAAGAAGACTCGATTATAATTTGACCGAGATATGTATTGCAGTAGAACTAAGGAGGGGACATATGTGTCTCAATTTAGCAGAGAATGTATCCCGGAATGTAAGTTGGCGAAATAAAAGGATGAGTCATAAGAGAGAGAGAAATAAGACCCGATAGGATAGATTAATGTTACAGTCCAATAAGGGCGAGATAAGAATGACTTGGTTAAACTTAGATTGAGATTCAGTTAAGTATGAACGTTGAAAGCTCGGTTCATGGAAATTAAAATAATGATGATCCATTGAACATGATGGAAAGACAAGGGACGTAATTAAGTCTCGGTCAAAAAGGTAGAAAAATGAATGTTTCGGTTGGATAAAGAAAGAAAGATGAAAGAAAAAGTAGAATAACCCATTTTTTCTAATCGGGGAAGGATAAAATGATTAAAATATGAGTTAGGGTATAATAAATGAGAGTCGTACCGTGTGAAATGCCATCTGTCGCAGAGAATGAGACGAGTGGCATCTACTTTAAACCTAATAAGAACAAGTGTTTTAAAAAGGATAAGTGTCTCAAGCAGGTGAGAGATAACTTGCAGGAAGTAGTATTTAAGCTTAAGAAAGGTATCACTTTCATAGTTACAGAAAGTGAAAGTTTTGCTTAACTTACAGAGAGTAGTTTTTGGAGTTGAAAGCATTTGAGAAGGGAGAAATCCATAAGATTTTGTTATGGGTATCTTGGAGAATCATAGGAGAAGCTAAGGTGGAGAAAAAGAAGCCATACGTGGATCTAAACAAGGAAGGAGGAAGAAAAGAGGGAAGTTGTGAAGCAAAAAGGAAGAAAAGAGTAACTGTTGAGTTGATAAGGCAGACATGAAGGAAGGAAGGGGAAAAAGGACCACACATCCAGGTTAGGTGCTATATTAGGTAAAATAAGTTAGTTGCTACATGTGTGTTTATGATGATAGGTGTTATGTCAAAACAGTAGTGTCATAGAGATAGATACATGTAACAGAAGATGTTAGAACTTACATGCATGAAGTTAATATTACTAGAATAGGTGGGAGAATGCATGAAAGATACTAATAAGATAACCAGAATAGGGATTAAACATTATAGAGGTTTATTAACTCTACTAATACAAAATAAAAAGGTTAGAATGGGTTTAACATAAAACACAAGTATAAATAAAGTAATATTAAGAATGTCATGATATAGGATGTCTCATGGAAAATGATAATTAGTTAGGACAACATGGATATTAGACTGAATCACGGTATGACCTGAATAAAATATAAAAGACTCCTACTAAAATAAGTTGGTAACTAGCACGGTAAAGAAAAGGCGTGATGTAAAGCAATGTCCACTGGACAAAAATATGAGTATGTACATAAAATACAGTAATGTGTGGTAACCTTAATAAAGTGGAATATGATCAACAAGAATGTATCTAGAGAAAACAACATAGATTGTTGTTGTGGCCTTAATAAAATGGAACATGATGAATAAGAGGGTATCATATGGGCTAATGTGTGTAGACCTAAAATAGCAGTGGACTATGATAAATAAGAAAATCACTCAGTTGTCTGTAATGCATGTAATGACTTGGTATTTGGCATAATGCATGTCACGATAAAGGAAGAAATTGAAAAATGAATATATATGGGCCAAGTTGATTGAGTCGGAAACCAAAAGATAGATTAGAGGTATGACAAGTCATAGGGACCGCAGCTGCCTATCTTGCATTTCAAATTAGTTATACGGGGTTACCGATTAGGTACCCTACATGATCTAGTTGATACACCCTCCATATATACATTAGTAATTCCTGTAACTATCATTTGATCCTACTTGATATGCTTGGGCCTTATAATGATGGTTAAATTCCGAACGATAATAATTGGATTGAGTGAGACATGATTATTAATTGTTTTAGTTTTATTTACATGACATGACAAATGTGTTGAGATTATATGTTAAATTATTTTTATGTACAATATGCTTTATTTCTACATGTACACCCACTGAGTAAAATATACTCAGGGTGTCGATTCTTACCACATGTTGGTTTTGAACTGAGAGAGTAGGAGAGCCAGATATCCAGGAGATCTGCAGCCAAAGAGCGAGATACAACTAGTTTGTTTTTGTCATCAGAAATTTAGACTTAACTTGTAGCATGTGTAGCATTAGGAAAAGTAGTAAACTCGGCAATAGCCATGAGATGTAAAAAGTATTAAGCTGAACTATAAGAACATGTTTAAATATATGAAATATATTACATTACTATGTGGATACACAATTTCTTGTTAAAATGGATTAACCAGATAAATAGTACCTGAGTCACACACTCAGTTCGGGTTAGTCATATATGGGTTAAGGGTGTGACACTTCATTTCTATCACCAGAATATTTGTGTGGAAAGGAATTAAATGGTGCATGAGATCTATTTAGATTTTCAAGTCTAGTGACTTTGTTAATGAAAGCCTTAGATTCAATAATAGAGCCATATGGAAAGATCTGTCTTTCTTGTTGTAACACTAACGAAAAAGCTTTGTTAATTGATGGTAGTGGATCCATCATCATTACTTGCGACTTTACATCAGAGAATTAATCATTGAGACCTTTAAGGAATCAAATTACATAATTATGATTATGATATTGCTTTAATTTTAGAAAAGTACCATATGAACATGGAGTATCACAAACCCAAGAAGGTACTAGCCGAAAATTTAACAATTCATCCCACAAAAATTTTTTAATTTAGTAAAATATTTAGTAACTGACTTGCCGACCCCAAACTTATTTGGGACTAAGGCTTGTTGTTTGTTGTTGTCAATTTAGTAACTGGCTTCTCACTTTTTTTTTCAAAGAGTGAATTTCTTCATGCAAATTTCAAATTCGAATAACATCACCTTGAGAGAACCTTTCCTTTAAATCTTTCCATACATCATTTGCTTTATCAATCCATAAGACACTTTGAGTGATGGTTAGAGATAAAGAATGTGTTAACCATGAAAGTACTATAGTATTGCATCGTTCCCACATTGTAAATAATGGATTGGTGAGTGTTGGCATTACAATTATTCCATCTACAAACTTGAGTTTATTTTTTAAGACAAGTGCCATCCTTATTGCTCGTGACCATGATTGATAATTAGGACTAGTGAGGACTGGCGATATAAGAATTAATGTTGAATTTTCATTAGGATACAAGTAGTATGGGTTTGATGGATCACCAAGCTAATTTGTGGCAGTTGTGTTAGCAATAACCTCCATGGAAAAAAATCAAGAAAAATGCTTTAAGAAATGAAGAAGCAACATATTTTCTTATTATTAATCAATGCAGAATCCATGTGTATTTATACAGCTACATGCAGAATGCATGAGCAGACTCAACTAACCAACTCCATATGAGCAATAATAGAAAATTGCTTCTAACTGACTTTCCCTCTATTTACACTATCTAAGAGTTGGTGTTGATACTTATGTTGTGGGAACTTGAGCAAGACTTGCAGCATTGTAATAGTTGATTTCCCTGAAACTCAATCAACTAAGTTTTTTCAACACAAACAGAAGCTTAAGCATAAACTCGACATAATCAAACAATAGAGAAGTCCATAATACACCACCAAGAAAGATGATATTATATATAAAAAGGAAAAGACACAATAGAAAAGAATCTTTACAACTCAAAAGCACTCTATAGATAATTCTATGTCTGTTTTAGATCAAACTCATAACTTTTTATAGGCTTAAAAATAGATTCTAGTAAATAACCTCTGAAAGTCCAAAGGTCTTTCACTCCATTAAATGTGCATTCAAGTCTATGTCTTAAATGAGATTTAATGAACAATTATTGTTACTAGCCAATTGTTACTTCTGAGACTCAATGACAAGTCAGCATATTGTCCAAGACTTTTGGAGTAGTCGGCCTATCATTTAATTAGATTAGTCGGCCAATCTTCTAGAGAATAGGGTGTGACATGCTGCAAATAATGCATGAAATAAAATGATGATGATGATGAGAAGCTAAATAGCAGCTTTCCAAGTCGTCCAAATAGCCATGAGGGCATGAGTTACAAATGCAAGAAATAAGATGATAGAAAATGCATAACAACTTTCAAATCCAAGAAAAGGAATATATAACATAGGTTTTTTTTTTTTTTTGTAAAACCCATTGTTAAGATAAAATGATAAGAAAATTAAAGAAAACAAAACTGTACATACGTAATAAAAGTAAATGATAAACAAAAAAAGGAAATAGAGTATTCAATATGTAATTAAGTAATTTTAATACAAGTACTCCTAATTAAAAGCATTTCAGTAAGGTCAATTTTGACCAAATTTACTTTTAAGTCAAAATTAATTCTTAGAAAACTTCAATATAATTTAATTTTTAAACTATTAATGTGATATGAAATTGACTTAATCTTATTGTCCTATATATTTAGTGTAACACTCGACACTTTTTCGACGTTAGATTCTAAGTTTTCGACCAAAATATTTATAGAATATTTAGAAATCGAACAGGAATTGTGATTAGGTACTAAAATGTCGAGCTAAAATACTTAATGGACTAAAAGAAAATTTTCTAGGATTTAAATGAAAAGATGAAAAAGTTGAGAGATTAAAGTGAAGTTTGGCTAGGGCAAGCCTGGAGGACCAAGTTCGGCCACTGAATATGAAGTTCGGCTGCCAAAACCATATTTGCCACCTTCACTATAAATAGTGGAGGCAACCGGCCAAAGTGGAACTTTTGGCAAGCTTAACACTTCTCTTCAGTTCCTCTCCAATATTGAGAAACTCTCCAGGAAATCTAAGTAAAATTCAAGGTATATTTCAAAGGAGGTTAAGCAAATTGAATTAAAGAAAGAATAAATAAGACAAAGAAAGGAGAAACTTGAAAGAATTTGAAGGAAGAGGTTTAATCCAAGAGTTCCAGCAAGTTAAAGGCTTCAATTTAGGTTAGTTAAAATTCTAAAGGAAGGTTAAATGATAAAAACGATGCATTCAAATGGATTTAGGTCAAGTTGAAGAAATTTTGAGAAAATAGTAAAATGACTAAAAGATGAACCAAGAATAAATGTATGCATGTTAAAATATGTTTAGTGATGTTGGAAAAATGATAGTAAATGAAAAGACAAGATTGCATGCAAAGTAATTGAAGAAAATAAAATGTGTAAGTTTATGGAAGATTGTGAAAATGTATGAAATTATGATTGCATGGTGAGTAAATGTATTGAAATGAGGTTAGTTGTATTGCCAATGTTGTAATTGAATGTTTAGAAGTAAATTGGACTCAATTTGTAGGTTTTAGCATGAAAATCATGCAGAAATCAAAGATTTCGGTCATTGTCAAAATCCAGGTTCGGTAGCCTAAAGTGGGATTTAAGGTGCCAAAATTGGAAACAGCTCATAGAGAAAGTGAAAATCCAGCTTCGGCTGCCGAAGGTAGACTTTTGGCTGCCGAAACTGGTGGCACAGGAAGCTTGTGGCAGCTAAACCCTACTACCAAAAGATGGACTTTCGTCTCTGTAGAAAGAACTTTCGGTCACTGAACTTGCAGCCAAAAGTCTTTTGTTGCTAGGGAATATTCATGATCTGTTTATGTTGTATTCTATGAGAGTTTATATGATATTTCAAGTATGTTTTGAAGTCAAATATTGAGTCTCTAATCCAAAGCATGGAATACAGGATCAGACCCCGAAACTCAAGGACACCAGTGATGAATAAAGGATTCATCAAATATGTCAAAGTTTGCAAGTGAGTGGATACTTACAAAATGCTTTATGATACAGAAAATGATGTTTACGGCATGCTCATGCATCATGGATATTATATTGTTTTTGATCCCTTATGTTATATTTATGATGATCATGGATGATATCGCTAGGTTTATCCCTCAGATAGTATGTATGTCTATTCGGCATGTCCTTCAAGATGTACCATGGACTGTGTTACGGACTGATTTTAGGGCCTAGGAGTTTAGGCACCTAAATTCATGAGATTAGCAAGAAAATGATTAAATAATATGAGAAATGGAATTTAGGAAGAAATTAAGAAGGAAAATAGAAAATGAACTATATAATGAAATTAATGAGAAATGGAAGAAATGAGATAAAATAGATAGAAAGACAAAGGAAATGAAAGGAAGTAAATTAAATGGAAACACAAAAGAAAAGAGACGAAAATATGAATTAAGAAGAGCAAAAATGAAATAAAAGTAAATAAGAAAATTTGAAATGGAAATAATAAATGAAATGAAAATGGAAAAAAATAAGAATGGAAATAAAAGGAAAGAGAAAGGACAAAATGGTAAAAAGGAGGAAAAAGGCATGAATAAGTGATTTTTAAAGGGGAAATGGTCCACATTAAACCAAAAAGCCAACATCTCCATCAAAAGCAAGAGACACCC
>CAOGCB010316017.1:0-12976 GCA_948266635.1 Cnidoscolus chayamansa
GCCAATTATGTTTGCATGTTATGCCTCAAATTTCAACCCTTAGTCATATAACAATTAACTATATTTTTCATCTCTCAATTTCAAATGCATATTTCACAATAATATATATAAAACTTTATTTTTAGGCCCATGTAACTTATGTAAGGCTCAAATGCTAGATACGGGAAATGTAGGCAACCAAGTACAAGTGCTGAACAAAATAAGTACTAGGCGTATAAATTGTCTATCTGTATGTGGTGAGGCTCTAAACTAGCCAAACCGTTGAAGTACCCATAGTAGCCTCAAAATCAATTGTATGGTGTAGTACTACTAAGAACTATGACATGCCATACCCTTATGCTAACTTCGATACCCACTAAAGTACAATAGGCCAATATTACCATTTAAAGTCTTTTACATATCATTATGTATCACTAAGAAATAAATATTTGCATTACATAGAAATTATACCAAATGACCATTCCATATGTTCATATATGCAATATATACAATTAGGTACACTTTTATGTCATTCCAAACTCAGATGCAAAATCTATGACTGTTTGAACTTTTTGTGCCCAAAGTTGCGAGCATAACTTTTTGACGATTACCATATTGGCCATAATCATTCTATATCAATTACATGTCATTTATGCAAGTATCTCAGGCATAAAACTTTTAAAAATAACAAACATATATTTATGATTAAAATGAGGTAATAATATAATATAATCTTATTATGTATGCAACACTTCACAAAATATCGAGTTTTTAACTCAATTAGGTCAACATTTTGATACTAATTTTTTTTTATACTAAATAATTTTTTCTTTACTCTTATATTTGGCTAATCTACTCTTTAACATCTTTATGTCTTATCTAAATAAATTCATTATTTTTAGACATCATTTAGTCCTCCAAAATAAGAACACAATCTATATATTTTCTATAATAAACCATAAATCTCTAAAATTTTCAACCTCAATCATAATAAATTGAAGTCTAAATTTTTAGTGGCTAAAACAGACTTTAGATTAAATTTAATTGATCAAAATAAAAATACTGACCTATTAGAAATTTTCTTTCTTTTTTCTTTTTCTTTTTCTCTTTTCTTCTTCTCCTTCTTCTTCTTTCTCTTTCTTCTTCTTCTTTCCCTTTCTTCTTTCCCCTCCTTTTTCTTTCCCTCTTCTTTTTTTTTTCTTCCTCCTGTGCTCTGTCGCTCTGTTTCTATCTCTTTTCATTATATATATATATATATATATATATATATATACTCTTTAAGTGGTAGGCGTTGCCTCTAGGCACCGCTTACCCTTTTTTCTTTTTTTCTTTTTTTATATTTTTATATTTTTATTATATTTTTATATTTTTATATTTTTTTATTTTTTTATTCTTTTATTCTTTTGTTCTATATTTTTATTCTTTTATTATTTTCTTTTCTTTTTTTTTTCTTTCTTTTTTTTGATACCTACTCTTCTAGATCTTATGAAGTGTACGTGACAACTAAAGTGTAATTTTCTACTGACTAAAAAAATAGAATTTTTCATAGAAATTTAGGGCTCTCTTTATAATGTATTTTGTATCAAATAGAGAATGAATATTTATTTTTGTGTAATTATTAATGGAAGTGTCATGTGAGATATTATCATGTCTCCAACTACAAGATATTTTATTCCCAAGGCTCTTTATGGGGTGACTAGTTCGCCACTAGTTAAGATGGGCTCCATAGCCAGCACATTGTTAGAGTTGTATTCTTCTATTAATCCTTATATGTATTTCCCCCTATTACAACAATTATAGATTATTGATCTAATTATATCAAATCAACTAAGAGAATATATTAGTTATTTTATATAAATAAAAGAGATATTTTATTCATGAAATTATGTATTCTTCTGATACATTCAACATTTATTGTTTAGCATTGCTTGAGATGCTTATTCATGTTGATATCATTACATTTGTATGCTGCTTTTAATTACCTTTTTGTAGTTATTTGAGATTTTTTAGCCTAATAATCGAGCTGATGTGCTAGGATGACTTGGTTTGAGCATATCCAAATTGAATGTCGTAAGGTTTTAGATGGATGTTGAAATCTAGCCTCTTGACAGTAAGTATTATAGCAAAGTTATGATCAATGAATAATATGATAGCATGATATAATATGCTACGTATAACAATGCCTTGGAGAAATGTGTAGAGACCCTTAATATTCCAATCAACGGTCGTCCCACTACTAAGGTGCTAGTAAAAGAGCTTGAGCATGTCTACCTTGTTACACATCAACAATATAAGCACAATAACTGTTCTAATTTCTAGGTGCTAGCAAAAGAAATGTAGTCAATCCACCTTACTATAAAGTAATGATATAAGCATAGAGGAGTGAGAAAAGAAGTGATACATTAGGGTGTTGCACACTCTGTTGGATGCATAGTTGGGAGAGAGAATAGTGACCAAGCTCTACACACTCTATTGAAATTAGACTTTGGAGATGGTAATGACTTAGGGTTGCACACTCCCTCAAATGTATATAGTGAAAAAGAGTAATGACCTCATACATGAATCTAAGGTGAAGAGGTGGCAATACAAGCCATCCAAAAGTCCCATGCAAAAACATCTTAAGTTGAAGAAAGTTGTGAAAATACGCACATCCAAGTTAAGGCAGTGACCACCCATATGAATCACATTCCAATTGAGAATTCAAGACTATTAGTTAGAAGTCCCAAGCAACTTTAATGAAAAATGCTTATAAAGTACACGACACAACTCTAAAAATAAACCCTTCAAATGGAAGTGACAATATGAGAAGGTATGTGATTTTCCCCTTGATTGGGATTACTTTTTATGTCACTAAACTATTTTAATGTAAATAGATTTAGAAACACTAACGTGGTTGGCACTCTAATGTGAAATTGAGATAAGAGTGTTAAAATGGAGTCAATATATCCGAGCCCCTCATTATTGTCTAGTGAAGTGTTCCCAAGTAAAAGGGGTAATCCCTTGTATATAGGATCTAATGTTGCGATGTAGGAAGAACAAGCAATGATAGGTTGGTACAATTTGTGAATCCATGAGGGACTTCAAGGCATAGATGTCAAGAACCACAGAGTTGGAAAATCATATAACCTACCTGTAACACCTGACATTTTTTCGACATCGAATTCTAAGTTTTCGACTAAAATATTCATGAAATATTCGAAAAAATAGGCCAGAATAGTGACTAGGGTTTAAAATGTCAAGTTAAAAGAGTTTAGGGACCAAAATATAAGAAATGAAAGTTTTAGGGACTAAATGAAAAGGTAGAAGAACATGAAAGATCAAAATGGAATTTGACTAGGGCAAACTTGCAAAGCCAGGTTTAGTCATCAAAGCCTAGCTGGCCAAACTCCACTATATATAGTGGTGGCTGAGTGAGGGAGTAAAGTTACAAAATTTTTCTCTCTCAAGCTCACTCATATTTCTCCAGAAATTTCACCGCAACAAGATTGAAAGGAAAAGGTAAAGAGAAAATGGAAAATATATAGAATCAAAAGAATTAAGATAGTTGAAGTGGAAGAAACTTGTTGAAGAAAGCTCAGTTAGCTTGTTGGAGGAAGTTAAATTTGAATCCATCAAGCTCAAATCTTTAAAATCCAGGTTAGTTCAAGTTACAATAATGATTTAACAAGAAATCCTAAACATGCAAGAGGGTTAGGTTAAGTTTCTAGGATAATATGGTTAAAAGTTAGTTTAAATGTGAAATGAAGTAAAAAAGATGAAATGAATATTTAAAATGAGGTAGGTTAGTGCCAAACCCAATTGGTCATGTCGAGGCATGTATGGGTTCTGCGCCGAAGGTGGCTTTATTAACTGCCGAAACTGGGATCATGAGTTGAATTGTGGCAATCGAACCCCTCCTGCCTAATAGAGACTTTCGTCTTTGTAAGGGAGGACTTTCAATCGTCGAACCTACCGTCGAAACTCTCTTAACTAGCAACTTTACCCTAAGTTGTAAAGTACGTGTCACACCCATTTTATTATACCTAGTTAGAGTCATGATATATTATGTTAGAGAATGTTAGAGACAAGATATATTATGTTAGAGACACTTTAGTAATAATAGAAGGTTACTAATACAATAACAATCATATTTAGGGTTAAAGCTAAGCACGAGTAAGTAGCACTAGGGGAGGTGCTAGCTTACACTAACGTACTAGTTTAACACCGAGGTGCTTATGACTTAAAAGTTTAATTCAAAAATGAAAAGAGCACTTTAAAACATTTTTAATAAGTGGAAGTATAATTTTAAAATAAGCTACACAAAGTTGTCAAAATTGCCAATTAAAGTTACTCGGTAAAACCTAAAAGGGGCAAAATGGACTAAGTGGCAAGTATGCTTCCGTACATGGGGTTTAAAGTGTAATTTTCTAAGGACTTGAAATATACAGAAAAAGGACTTGAATAAAAAAATAAAGCTTATTAGGTCAATTTACAAAAAGGTTAAGTAGTGGTGCAATGTAGAAATAGAAAGAGTTAAGTAGGTCAATGTAAAATTATCAAAGGTTTAAAAGGCAAAACCAATCCTAGCCATCCAAGGTGCTGCCCAAAATCATCCCAGCCCTACATATGTCCTTCAACATGAGAAAGAGAGTGCAAACAAGGATAAAGGAGTAATAAACCAGCTGCTTCTTCATCTCTCCCAATCGGGCAGCAACCATTCCTACACATTCCACCATAGGCAACCTCCATCTAAGCTTGCAAACCATCAATATTGGCAAGGCTTTCAAGTGTTCCAGCACCCAAAACATCTTCCTAACATCCTAAGGTATAGTATATACCAAGGAGAGCCAAAGAAAATCAGGTTTGGTATGCTTTTGAATTGAGTTTTGATGGTGGAACCAAGATAGGGTGTTGTTTGAGCATAGGTTGCAGCACATGGTTCCTTTGTTTGGATATTTTCTATTTCTATTGAATTAGGTTATATTCTAATTGATTTGGAAGGTTGCATAACATATTAAGGTTTGTGAATATGTGGCTGGAACCTTAAATTTATTGGGAAAAAGTTTGATTCAAGTTGAAACAAAGTAGAATACATGCTGGATTTTGAAAGAAAAAAAATTATTGGTTGTGTTTTGGATTGTGGCCGATTTTGGTATGAGTTGGAAGGTAAATTTTAAGTGATTTCTTATGCCAAACTTTACCAAAATATGTTCTAAAGATTATGTAAAATTAAAAGGAGGAGTTGGAGTGAAGAAATTTTGAGTTTAGGTGTTGTCCAAGTGTGTATGTATATATAAGTATGCAAACATGACTGTTTTATTTTAGTAATTCATTTTGACCATGGCAACCATTTAAAATGTGATATTTGAAGACTATAAATATATAAAATGATAGTGTTATGTTGGGATAACCATGGCTAGACAAAAATGGAACTAAACCTAGGTTAATTCAATTATGACATTAAGGTATTGGAATGATGCCAATATATGTGTGCATAATTTTTATGTTAAATGTTTAATTTATATGTATGCAAAGATGCTTGAATTGGAGTGACAGTTGCTACCTTAGGTCCATAAATATGTTATGCTTTAGGGAAAATTTATTAGTATAAAAAAAGGTGTCAAAATGTCAACCTAATCGGGGAAAAACTCAACATTGTGCAAATTATTGCATATGTACTAAGATCATGTCATATTTGTAACAGCCCGCCCGGTGTAGACTGTTATCGGCATTAGAATCTCACCACTCAAAGGTGACTGAAATCCTAACAAGCCGTAACCATTAACATAAATATATTTATCATAATAATCTCATGCAAGTGATAGACTTTTGGTACAACATTATCTTAAGGAATAATTAAATTTCCAATACAAGTGTCTTACATTATACCCATACATATCATTATGGTGAGCATAAACATAAGTACCAAAAATCTCAACATAAATATAATCTTTAATATTTACATATCCTAAGGGCAAAACATACATAAACTACATCATGGTATCACGTCCGAGCTATCTGGTATTTTTCGGTATGTCCTGCATACCTGTGAAAAACGGGATTGAGAATCGGGGAGAAGATGGAAGGATAGAAAATTGGTAAACTATTTTGAAATAGCTTTGTAAGCAAATACATAAAATATACACGTAAAACATACTTTTGCGCTTATGAATGTGCAACATCGTCAAACATTTCACCTCAGGTAATATTGTCACCAATATCTCTAGGTGAGTTCCAGTTGGCATAGCCATCTTCTGGAGACTATCCAAAACATAAATATGCACCCAGAAGTTCCTTTCAGCCATCTGGGTCTTACCATATGGTAACATAAACATAGATATCTCCTGGAATGTCCCAATCATTATAGTGTTACTTCTGAGGGATAGTCTGTGGCACATCCCGAAGGACATGCCAAAATGGACAACATAGCATAGATAAAGGGACAAACCTAGGGATATCATCCATATCCATCATCAACATAACATACAGGATCATGGGTCGTCCAATATTACCTTTTACATGACATGTAATTAATGCAATGCAACATATCTCATGATCTAATGCAAAATAACATGTAATGCCGTGATGCATGAGCATTCCATAAAACATATGTTTCTATATCATAAAAACATTTTAGTTCATATCTACTCACTTGAAAAATTATGCGTAATCGATGAATCCTCAGTTCGTCATTGCTGTCCTTGATTTTCAAGGTCCGATCCTGTATTCCGAATTTCGGATTAGAGACTCAACATAGACTATTTAAAACATCCTTTAAACCCCCATAAAACATGGCATAAATATAGCATAATTAATCTTAGCAATTTATGTTAAAAATTGTTGAACAGGGTAGGTTCGGCGACTGAAGGTCACCCTTACAGAGACAAAAGTCTCATTTTTGGTAGTAGGTTCGGTTGCCACTAGTTTCCTTTGCCACCAGGTTCAGTGGTTGAAAGTCCCACCTTCGAATGTCGAAGCTGGAATTCATTCCTTCCCCTGAGTTGCTTCCTATTTTCGATAGCCTAAACTCTTTTTAGGCCATCGAACATGGGTTTTGGTAGTGACCAAAACCAGGGTTCTTGCATGATTTTCATGCTCAAAACTTGCAACTCAACCTCAATTCATTACTATACATTCAACAACATCAATATTAACTCAACCAACCTCATTTTAAGTCAATTTAACCACATGCATGCATAATTCACATGCATTCATCATTTTCATAAAAATTTCAAAATCTTACATTTTGATTTTCTACAACTTCCTTTACATGCAATTCCTTATCCATTCTTCTAGTACATTTCTAACCTAGATCTAACATTTTCTAACATGCAAACAATCATTTTTGTTCATCATTTAGTCATTTATCCATTTTTTTTCTAAATTCTTCACTTTAACCTAATTTTCATTGCATGCATCATTTTCTTCTTTTAATCTTCCTTTAATTATCATTTCTAACCCATAACTAACATGGATTGAAGCCTTTGAACTTGCTGGAGATTTCAAATTCAACCTCCTCTTTAAATTCTTCCTTTTTCGTTCAACTTTCCTTTATCTTTTCCTTTTCTTCTTTAATATTGCTTTTAACTTAATTTCCTCACTAAATTTGCTTTCAATTGTTCTTAGATTTTTGTTTGATTTAGTTGTTAAGAGAAAATTGAGGGAAAAGTGAGTTTGGCCAAAGGTTTTCTTTTGGTTGACTGCCTCCACTATTTATAATGTAGGTAGCAACATGGGTTTAGGGGCTGAACCCTTGAGTTTGGAGAGTGAACCTAACTTTAGCCCTAACCAAACTTCACTTGAATCCCTCAACTTTTCATTCTTTTCATTTTAGTCTTTACATTTTATATTTTAGTCCTCTAACTTTTACAACTTTGCATTTTACTTCCTAAACACTATTCCATCTTGATTTCTAAATATTCCACGAATATTCAGGTCGAAAATTTAGAATTCGACATCAAAAATGTGTCGAGTGTTACATACTTCCCCTCTTTAGGGACATTTGTCCTCGAATGTTCAACATACTTACATATAACATAGAACATAACATTATCTTACATATACATAAAACATAACTTACATACATAACATAGCATTTTGCATCGTTCCCATTACATAAAACCTAAATACTTTTTATTTTAGCTCTTAATGGTGAAACAGATGGGGATACTGTTCAACCATAGATTCCTTGGTTTCCTATGTACAGTCTTCAACATTATGGTGGTTCCACAGTACTTTAACTATAGCTATCTCCTTAACCCGGGACCGAAGAGGGCGGGAGGTGATCGCCGGTGCTAGAGAGAGCACGGACAAGGAGCGGCTTCTGGCAGGCTTCAAGGTGGAGGGATACATGAATGAACTGATCCCACACCCGAAAAAGAGGGATCCTGAGACTGTGTAGGGATGGGGCTGCATAGTTGAGTGATTTCGAGATTGTGCAGGTATGAGACTGTACAATTGAGAATAACTTAAAAGATTTGATAGGTACTAGCTATATCAACAAGGTGTACCTTCCTTTTCGGGAGCCTTTCCATAAGAACTCCATAGTTAAGTGTGCTTAGCTTGGAGCAATTACAGGATGGGTACCTTCTGGAAAGTTCTCCCAGAAAGCATGTGAGTGAGGACAAAGCATGTTGGAAAGGATATATGTTGGTCTATGGCGGCAGTCGTCAAATCAGGGTGTTACAGTGAATTTTTCACTTTTTGATTTTTTTTTCCAATTTTTCAAGTTATTGCTCTAAACTTCTATAAAAAATTGAGGCTGAGTACTTCTAATATGCTCTGTAATCAGATAAATACAAACAACTTCTATTATTTCAATATTGCAGATTGTAAAATTAGTTAGCTAATTTTTCGCCTGTGAATAGATTACTGTTCACGTTATTGTTCACGCTGAAATTAGCTAAGTACTCAGGTTTGTTAATTTTGACAATTACTTTAATGAATTCTCAAAGGCAATCAGCTAAACACCAAAACATATCATTCAATAATTTCAAAACTCACTAATAAGTAATCAATCATAAAAGATTAGGGAAGAGAAAATTCAAACACTGAAATTTATAGTGGTTCGGCAAAACGGCCTATGTCCACTCTTCTCAAGCTTCCTCTTGAGATCTCCACTCCACTATCAATCTCTTTTACCAGGTAAGAGATAAACCATTTACAATTCTCCAAGCTTTCTAGGTGCTTAGTGAACCTCTACAAGTTTGATGTGCCCTCAAACTTCTTTAAACTTACAAGGTGCTTAATAACCTCTTCCAAGTGATGTACCTTCACTTGAATACAAATAATATTAAATTTGAATTTTCAGAAGTAATTACTCTCTTTCAAGAATTACAAATGAATGCTATAAGAAGAGAGAGAAGATTTGCCAATGAAAGTTGATGAAAGATGCTGAAATTTTTGCTTAAGAATTCCTCAATAAATGTTTTACTTTCATTACCAAAAAATGGAGTAAATGCATGCTTATATATGTGGGTTTAAGCTTTGAAAGTTTCAGCACAAAAGAACAACCAACGGTTAGAAAACTAGCTATTGAACTTATGCAGATTGTGCAGCAATCTGCACAGTCAGAGTGCTTTCAATCTCCTGTGAAGTTCAGTCCAAAATTAGCTTGCTAAAATTATTTTCATCCAAAAAGTAGTTAGCTAATTTTAAAAAGATAGCATGCTAATTTTAAAAATAGTTTGCTAATTTTATTTTTCCGTTAAGACTGAAAAAAGACTTATTCTAAAATTAGTTAGCTAATTTTAACCCTTGAGCTAAAATTAGGTATCTAATTTTAGCAGCTTTCGAACTCAATTTTCTTGACTTTAAAACCATGATCTAAAAATATTTTTTATACATGTGAGAATCCATTGGCAATTCTAAATCTCACTTTTCTTACATTGCTTTTCATATGGTTAAATGTCTTCATTTTGTCTTCCTTTGTTCTTCACGATATGCTCTTTTCTTCTTCTTCTTTTGATTTGCTTTCTCCATGTGATATGGAATTCTTGAAAGTTTGTTAGCACATTCAATTAAGTTTTGTTATCATTAAAATATGTTTTCTCCTTATGAGGTCAACACCGTGGAACCATCATAATGTAGAAAAATGTACCTGAGAAACTAGGAAATCCATGATTCAGTAGTACCCTCACCTATTTCACCACTGAGAGTTAGAATAGAAAATACTTCCCCCTTATGTATTGAATGCTATGTAAAAACATTATGTTATTTACATGTGATATGATTTGTTACATGTTATATGTTACGTGTATATTATGTATGCTATATGGATGTTAATGTTAATATGATAAACATTCAGGGATGAATGTTCCTAAAGGAGAAGTATGTAACACATGACACCATTCTGATATTAGAATCCGACTTCCCAAATGGAATATGAGTGGGACCTTGAGGATTCAAGCTCCTTCCACACCGATCATCTTCAAATAGGTTCGTAATTTTGAGTTTTAACGTGTTTAGGGTGGTGGGAAGTAGATTTAAGTACATGCAGGTAAGATTTAAAGTGTTCTTGACAATGGTAGAGTTTTCGGGTTTGAGTCATGATTCCTTTGATGTTGAATAATGTATGTTGTTTTTAATAAAATGATGATCTTAATGAAATGTTTGATGTTAGGAAACACTAAAAATGATATTGCATTTGATGTTTGTTGTCATTTTAGGGTATTATGAAATTAAGGATTGAAGTTGCAGGTTTTTGATGTTTTGAAGATGAAGTTATTGTGAATTGAGTTTAAATGGTGTAAATATTGTGTTTTGATGTTTAGTGATGTGTTTTGAGATTTAAATGTAGAAGGTATTTTTGATGTTAGAATTGAGTTAACAGATTCTGGAAGCTTGAAAAATGCAAGAAATTGGTATGAATCTTCTAGGAAAAACTCAATTTCTAGTAACTGGAATACTAACTTCGGTCACTAGAAACTATGCTTCCGTATGAGCCATAATAGGTAGTCGAATGATGCTACTGAGATATTACTTGGTTCGAAAAAGATATAATAGGATGGTGAAAGGATGTTGCTGAGATATTGTTTGACCAAAGTCAATGAATTATAGCTTAGTAATTGAAGAATGAACCATGGCATCACTCGGCTAGGATTAATAGTTCAGTGACTGAATAACAAAATAAGTTATTACTTAGTAATAGATTTGTCACATACACATATTAGGGTCTAGAAGATTAGGTGCCTAAAAAAATAAAAATAAATAATAATAATAAAGAAAAAAAGAGAAAAGAAATAAAAAATTAAAGTAATAAATAAAAAAAAAGAAAAAAAGAAAATATAAAATAAAAAAATAATAAAGAATAAAAAAATAAAATAAAAAAATTATATATATATATATATATATATATATATATATATATATATATATATATATAAAGAGAAAAGGGGATTGAAACAGAGGAGAAGAAGAGAAGAAACGGGAAGAAAAGGAGAGAAAAAGAAGAAGAAAGAGGGAAAAGAAGAAGAGAGAGAAAGAAAAAGAAGGAAGGGAAAGAGAAAGAGGAAGAAGAAAGAAGGAGAAGAAAGAGAAAGGAAAAGAAAAAGGAAGAAGGAGAAAGAAGAAGAAGGAAGAAGAAGAAGAAAAAGAAAAAGGGAAGAAAAAAAATTTCAACAGGTCGGTATTTTTATTTTAGTTAATTAAATTTGATCTAAGGTCTGTTTTAGAGATAAAAAAAATTTAGGTTCAAATTATTGTGATTTAATTTGAATTTTTTTTGAAGATTTAGGGTTTATTATAGGATAATATTTAGATTGCGTTTATATTTTGGATAATCGAATAATATCTAAAAATAATGTAGATCAGAACAAAAAAAAAAGTTAGAGAGTAGATTAGATAAATAAAGGAGTAAGAAAAGAATTATTTAACAAATAAAAAAAATATATCAAAGCATAAATGACTTATATTTGATGTAGAATGACTATGGCTAATATGGTGGTCAACAAAAATGGTGTTAAAAAAAAGTTAGGTATAGAAAGTGCAAACGTGATAAATTGTGTATCTGAATTTAGAATAACCCGTAAAAGATTTTAAATGATAACATTGGCCTATTGTACTTTAGTGGGTATCGGAGTTAGCATAAGGGTATGGCATGCCATAGTTATTAGTAGTACTGCACCATACAGTTGATTTTGAGGCTACTATGGGTACCTCAATGGTTTGGATAGTTAGAGCTTTACCACATATAGACAGACAGTTTAGGCGCCTAGTACTTGTATTTGTTAGCACTTGTACTT
Organism: Cnidoscolus chayamansa; assembly: GCA_948266635.1. Taxonomy (NCBI): domain Eukaryota; kingdom Viridiplantae; phylum Streptophyta; class Magnoliopsida; order Malpighiales; family Euphorbiaceae; genus Cnidoscolus; species Cnidoscolus chayamansa. The sequence goes on from CAOGCB010316017.1 coordinate 12,201, forward strand.
GGTTGTCTACATTCCCCGTATCTAGCATTCGAGCTTTGTATAAGTTACATGGGCCTAATAAGAAAGTAAAGTTTTATATATATTATTGTGAGACATGCATTTGAAATTGAGAGATGAAAATTATGTTTAATTGTTAGATGATTACAGGTTGTTATTTGAGGTATAACAGGTAAAGATAATTGACATACAATTTATTAAATGATATATTAAGCTTATTGTTATGTTATATCATATTGTTGTTTTTCTTTTATATACCCACTGAGTATATAGTTCAGCGCATACGATGGTTTCCATGCACAGGTAAAAGACTGTAGGACAGTAAGAGATTCAGCCACAGATTCACAACAACAGTAGCAGTCGAAGTAACACATCAACTGGTTCATCCAGAAATCTGACACTGTATTTAATTAGTTTTGGCATGTACATAGAGTTTTAAATAATAAGATAATACATAGTTGGGTCATGTGAATTAAAATGCTATTAATATATCTGATAAGATGAGATGTTTGTATTGAGTTGAGTTGAGAATATATAAAATGTTTGAACAGATCTAAAAATACAAATTTGAGAGCTTATATATAGGGAAAACTCTGCCCAAATTTTTAGTCTAATTAAGTTAATAGGTTATAGAAATAAAATATGTAATTTTATAAAAAAAATTTGCACAAGATAAGTGAATATAACAAAGTAGAGAATTAATAAAGGCAATTAAGTAGCGCATCCTACCCGGATCTTCATAGGTCCGGGAAGGGGGTGCTATAAGATTACAGTTCGAT
>CAOGCB010316031.1:0-17104 GCA_948266635.1 Cnidoscolus chayamansa
GGGGCCTGTCGGTAATGAAAGAAGAAAAAAAAGGAGATGTGAGAAACTGAAGAAATTAAAGAAAAAAGACAATAAAGAAAAAAGATAAAATAGATTCAAGAATAGTAGAAGAAGAAAAATTAGAGTTTGCTAAGAAGAGAGGAGAAAGAGAACTGTGATGCAGAGAAGAAAATAAAGAAGGGATAGATGAAAAAAAGAGAGAAAAGAGGAAAGAACAGACCTGGAATTTAGGCTGTGGACATGATTGTAACACTGAAGAAGTAGAAATCCAGCAATACCCACTCATTTCAAGCTCCAACACGAATTGGTAAGGATTGAATCTCTAATAAGTCAGAAAGAGAGGAAAGGAGAGATGAATAGGAGAAATAGTAGAGAAAGAAAGGGGAGAATTGCAGTGTAGAAATAATTAGAAAGAAGAGAGTTAACAACAACAACAACAAGCCTTAGTCCCAAACAAGTTTGGGGTCGGCTGTATGGATCCTCTAACAAATAAGGTCACAATCAATATCAACAATCACACGCCTTAGACTCCTTCCATTACGCGGATTTTTCGTCTCCATTCAGGTCTATTACTAACTAAATCCGCATCAATATTTAAGGCTCGTAAGTCTCTGGCTATTACTTCTTTCCAAACTGTCCTAGGTATACCTTGACCTTTTTTAGCCCCATCAACCATCAAATTCTCACACTTGCGAACCGCCGCATGGGGAGGTCTTCGTAAAACATGTCCAAACCATCTAAGTCTTCCTTCTCTCACCTTATCACCAACCTCCGATACCTGTACTTTCTGCCGAATATGCTCATTCTTAATTTTATCCAATCTAGTATGGCCACACATCCATCTTAACATTCTCATTTCTGCCACGCTCATCTTATGAAGATGTTGCCATGTAGGTGTCCAACACTCACTACCATATAGCATCGCTGGTCGAACAGTCCTATAGAATTTATAATGCTCCTTATTTATGTCCCCTTCCTATACATTACCACAGCTTCCATTCTCTTTGTTATTGTAAGATAGTGCTGCTATTCTTAGGATCTTGCAGCATGGATGTCTGATGTTTAACCTACATCCCAAATCCCCAGTGCATGTCATGTCATATATTGTTCCCTAGAAGTTGAGATTCATTACCTTATTTTATTTATTGGTGGTTTGTATCAGTAATCCTTGGACATGAAAGTAGTGCATTTATTCCTTCTTTTACAGGTCTTCCTGCCATTGTGGCTAGAAACATGATGATGGATTCCAAATCTGAATCTGTAGTTCTCCCGTTGGTTGCCAGAAATGTTCAGACTTCTAGGACTGCCTTCAATGCATCTAATTCTGAAGGTGCTGATTTCCTTATATATGGTCTTGAACAGGAGAAATATTTTGATGCAAATATGTACTCTGGATTTGCTGATGTGAAGATACCGATCTTTATTATCTATGCTCCACATAGAGTGGCTACGCCAGTTATGGAGGCATCACAATTGCTAAAGTCTGGTGCTGATGGTTTAGTCATGTCATTAAAAGATTTGAGATTGTTCAATGATGAGTCATTTAGCCAATTGTTTAACACTGCAAGTGCAGTGGAGAAAATAACAGAAATGGAGCCTGAAAGCGTCAATAAACTCAAACCAGTGGATGTGGAAAATGATACTAAAGGTAAAAGGTGTGTGGCTGGCTTTGTTAAATTGGAAGACAGAGAAAAACAGCTGATAGAAACAGAGAGATCAATATTATTTGAATGCATTAATGTTATCCATAAAGCTGCTCCTCAGGTAATCATTTTAGGAATTTATAGTTGAATTTGTTTATTTTATAATTCTACATTTTATCAATTTCTTGCTGCCTTTTATGCCTGAATCAGGGTACTGGTTTTGAGTGACAGATGAAGGAGGTTTCACTTCTAATTGATGCTGTTTCTCAAATTGATGAGCCATTTTTGCTGGCCATAGTGGTAATTGTGTGCTGAACTTCAACAAATTCTGGTTCCAGGGATATACATTGGTATTAGCTCTAAATTTCAAATAAATCCTTTTTTGTTTCCTTTAAAACACCTAGAATTTAAGTGACCTTTGATAATCTTCACCACTTTTCCTTTAACACTTTTGGATTAAAAGGTTTTATAAGTTTGCCCCTCTGCTTTCTATTGTTTTTTCTTTTCATAATCATCTTGAATAGGAAAAGGGATTTGTTGGAAATTTCATAACATTAACATTCTTAGTTTCATCTTTACAGACTACCTACATTATTTTGTGACTATGACACTATGTACTCAGTCAAGTCAATTCAAATGCTCTGTCTTTCCTACTTTTTATGGAGGCTGTACTCTTATTTTTTTAATTTTGCTGAAACTTGGGAAAGATCTTGGCATTTACATCACTTGCTTTTCATCTATCGATCCATTTGTTTGTATCTTTTTTCAAAATAAAAATTGTTTGCAAGAAGTCAAAATTTTATAGAGATTTGTTTGTTGTTCATGCCTTTATGAAAGTGCTGTTGAAACTTGAAAGTACTTCCCCCCTTCCTTTTCATGATTTTTTTTTAATCTTTGTACCAGGGTGAGTTTAACTCTGGTAAATCAACTGTTATTAATGCACTTCTTGGAGAACGATACCTTAAAGAGGGTGTTGTTCCTACAACCAACGAGATTACTTTTTTACGTTATGCTAAGTATAATTCTGAAGAACCAGAACGCTGTGAAAGGCATCCTGATGGTCAATATGTATGTTACATTCCTGCTCCAATTCTTAAGGAGGTGAGTATTTTGGTTGATCTCATTTACCTGAACTTAGATATTATAATCCTTTCAGTACCTGATGCTGATGATTTCTAGGTAGGTATTGTATGTATAGTCTATGCACACAGATACATATGTGTGCTCCAATTAATTTGGTGCACAGATGCATGAATTTTGGTTCCTAGTCAACTTAGTTAGCACTTAATCTCAATGATCCTTTTAAATGCAGAATATTTTCTATGCATCGCAGAAACTGGATTGCAGTCTATAAAGATACTATTTTGCTGTTTTTCAAATGATATGACATTTTTAGTTTATGCTGCATTGCACTTAAATATTTTAACATTCTCCCTTGATGCATTACACCATTTATATTTTTCATATTAGAATGTGATAAAAAAAGTTGATAACAAGTTTTGCATGGTTGCAATGGAATGCCACAACAGGATTGAGGTACATTTTATTGCAATGTTATTAGCCATATGAGTAGCTCAACAATCCACTTTGAACCAGAAGACATTTGAGGTTCCTCAAAATGAATTCTCATGAATAAGTGCTGGTAATGTACTGTTGTTGCTAAACTGAAAGTGATAATGCAGTTGCCTGTGATGACAAAAAGGAAAGGTAGCTTGAAAAGTAAAGCAACTTTTTCAAGCACAACGTAATGAAATGGTAAAACCAAATAAGAGAGAACATATTTACTATTTAGCATGAAGGAGAATACAGAAGCTAGAGAAACAAGTATATAGAAGGAAAATGAATTCTCTAGAGAAATTAATTCTCAGAAAGGAAGAGAAACTAATTCTCAAATCTTATTACTTATCAAAATAGTGTCACAACATACTTGCTCAAATACCTAGAGGACAAAGGTTCATTCTATATTAATTAGCCAAACAAGAAAATATGAAATCAGGATTGTACTAACTAGCACTCAAACACCATTAACAAAATAAAATACTTTTTCCCAGTTAAATTTCCTAAATATTAGAAATATAAAATTTCTTAATTTTACATTGAAAACTTAAAATCAAAATAATTTCTAAGTCCCTGTGATGACAAAAAGGAAAGGTAGCTTGAAAAGTAAAGCAACTTTTCAAGCACTACGTAATGAAATGGTAAAACCTAATAAGAGAGAACATATTTACTATTTAGCATGAAGGAGAATACAGAAGCTAGAGGAACAAGTATATAGAAGGAAAATGAATTCTCTAGAGAAATTAATTCTCAGAAAGGAAGAGAAACTAATTCTCAAATCTTATTACTTATCAACAATAGTATCACAACATACTTGCTCAAATACCTAGAGGACAAAGGTTCATTCTATATTAATTAGCCAAACAAGAAAATATTAAATCAGTATTGTACTAACTAGCACTCAAACACCATTAACAAAATAAAATACTTTTTCCCAGTTAAATTTCCTAAATATTAGAAATATAAAATTTCTTAATTTTACATTGAAAACTTAAAATCAAAATAATTTCTAAGTCAAATCTTCTTCCTTGATTGCATCGCATGCCTTTTAATAGAATTGTATGCCAGTTCATGGTAAGCTGCTTTATGCTATGTATCTAATCTATCTATTTATTTATTTCATCTTTCAAACAGATGAACATTGTTGATACACCAGGGACTAATGTCATTCTTCAAAGGCAACAACGCCTTACTGAGGAATTTGTGCCTCGCGCAGATTTGCTCCTGTTTGTCATTTCTGCTGACCGACCTCTAACTGAAAGTGAGGTATAAATGAGTACATGGTCCTGCTGTATGTGAAATTCTGTGCTATTTAAATTTGTGTCATTTTTTAAAAGATAATGGGTTAGTATATGACAAACTATGGTCTTTCAGTTACCAAATGCATATGCATATTAAAATATTAAGATAATTCATTGCTCAGTAACTTTGTTTATTACTCCTCTTCATTGCAATATTAGATTGCATTGAGAATTCTGTTGACTTTGATTGGACTCTTGTAGTGAAACTCATGAGAGTTTGAAGGTAGAAAATTTTTTTAATTGAATTTGACACGATATAATCCAAGCGGATTGCTTACGTTTTCCATGCATATTATGATATTGTATAATCTCAAGAAATGCTCAATTTGGATGTATTTAATTTGATGTTATCATCCATATATAGTCTTGGTGACTCTTTTCAATGTTTGAATTTGGGAATGATCTATTTCAATTTTTGGCTATGTCCAGGGACAATTTTGTTTTCACTCCTGATACTTGTTTTTCAGGTGGCTTTTCTGCGTTACACTCAACAATGGAAGAAGAAAGTTGTGTTTGTGCTAAATAAATCTGACCTCTATCAGAATGCCAGTGAGGTTTATTTTTAACCATTTTAATTGTTTTGTCCATATTTTTGTTGGTGAGCTTGTTACAATCTATGTTTACTATATCTGCTGAGCAATTTAAACTCATTCTCAATTGTTCGTCATGATTTTGCAGCTTGAGGAAGCTGTATCATTCATCAAGGAGAACACAAGGAATTTGCTGAATAGTGAAAACGTGACTTTATATCCAGTCTCTGCTCGGTCTGCTCTTGAAGCAAAATTATCAGCTTCTTCTGTCATTAAAGTAGATAATAACGAATCAGTAGTTTCGGAATCTCACTGGAAAATCAGTAGCTTCTACAAACTTGAGAGGTTCTTATATAGTTTTTTAGATGGCTCAACAGAAACAGGAATGGAAAGAATGAAGCTTAAACTTGAAACACCAATTGCAATTGCTGATCGAATACTTTCTAGCTGTGAAACTCTTGTGAAACAAGAATGCCAATATGCTGAGCAGGATCTGACCAATGTGACTGAATTAATTGATAGTGTCAAAGAGTTGACAATGAAGATGGAAAAGGAGAGCATCTCTTGGAGAAGAAAAACTTCACTGCTGGTAATTTTCTATAATATGTATTTCCCCGTTGATTCCTCCCTGCAAATTCAAAACTCATGCACACATTTTAGTAGAAGGTAGAGCAGTGTTTCTTTTATTGTTTAAAGTTACAATTTGTTGGTTTTTGAATGTATTTCGAATGAACTTGCAGATTGAAATGACAAAATCCCGTGTTCAGAAGCTTATAGAATCCACTCTACTAATATCAAACATTGATCTTGCTACCACATATCTCTTTAAAGGGGAAAACTCTGCAATGACTTCAGCAGCCATCAGTGTTCAAAATGATATAATTGGTCCGGCAGTTTTAAATGCAAAGGTGAGTTAATAGATCTGACCTGTTTAGGAACTGACATGAGCACGTCTTTCATGTGTATTGATACCTTTTCATATTTCATTGCTTTCTCTTTATTAATTTGGAAGTCCTAAAATCATCTATCTAGTGTTTTCATTTTGTAAGTTCTGTTAAAACTTTATTTTATTGTAATTTGTTTCCTCAGTGTATTTGAATCCACAGATCTTCAGATTTATTTGACTTAAGGTGTTTTTATTTATTTATTTATCAATTCTTTTTAATGTTATCTGGTTATGCAGAAACAACTTGAAGAATATGCATTATGGTTAAAATCAAATAGTGCTCACGAAGGAAAGCTATATCAAGAATCTTTTGAAAAAAGATGGCCATTTGTCAATTCAAGCACACAGATGCATTTGGAGACCTATGATTTACTGGAAAAAGTCGACGACCTCAGCTTGAAAGTGATAGAGAACTTCAGTGCTGGTGGAGCTTCCAAGCTGTTTGAGCAGGAAATACGTGAATTGGTTAGTCCTAATATATCTAAGGAATCAGTTGGCGTTAGATCATTGCATTTTATCCTTTATTTAGTTATTTATTTCTCGATCCTGCTGTTCCATATTATATGATGCAGTGGACGTTCTTCCAATTCATCCAACATTCCAAAAGCTGAAGATCTAGTGTGTTGGGAGTCTAATCTCAGAGATGGACCCTTGAGAAAATAGAATTTCCCGGAATTGGGTTATATGGAATGCACCTCATAGTCCAAGTAGCATTTTCTGTTATGAAATAACACAGTTGTAAAAGTTTTCCTTCTAATAAAAACTTGTTCCCATTTAACTTAAAAATGAACCTATGAACTGCATTTTTTTATAAATTGTATGTAAATCATAAAATAACTTCAAATTGAAAGATTACATGGGAATTGTTCCTTTGTTCAATTGTCATCTTGTACCTTAATTATCCATATACTTAATCTTTTAGAAGATTATTTTATTTTAGATGAAATAAGATTTCTTATGTAGTAAATTTATCTACATTTTTGTTGATTCATGACTCGGTGAACTGATTCTTTTTTTCTTTTAAGTATTTGGGGACTTTTGGTGGACTAGGAGCTGCTGGTTTATCTGCCTCTCTTCTGACATCTGTGCTACCTACCACTTTAGAAGATCTTCTTGCTCTTGGCCTTTGTTCTGCTGGAGGGTAAAGTTATTTTCCACTCGGCCAAATTTTCTTTTGCAAAAATTTCAATGTTATCTTAGCATTGAAGGATTGAAATACTTAAATCAATGTAGACTATTCCAAATTTAAACATCGCCTCTTTTCCTCATTTAGTTTCTTCGTTCTGTAGGTTGTACATATTTACAGATATCAATTGATGCTTTGCATCGCGGGTTGGTTCTAAACATTTTCTTGATTCCTTGTTTCTGTGATAGGTTTATAGCCATTTCAAATTTCCCATCCCGTAAGCAAGGCTTAATTGACAAGGTAAGTAAGATTGCCGATGGGTTGGCACGTGAAATTGAAGAGGCGATGCAGAAAGATCTCTCGGAAACTGTTGTGAATTTAGAAAACTTTGTAAGAACAATTGGCAAGCCTTATCAAGATGCATCACAACAAAGAGTGGACAACCTTTTAGATGTTCAAAATGAATTATCAGGAGTTCAGGAAAGACTTAGAATGCTGCAAGTTAGTGTACAGAATCTTCATGTACCATGAGTGACATTACATTGTATTGTTAGTGGATGATAAGAGGGATGTGTATTGTTGTAACGGCAGTCAAGCCTGATTGTTTGGGGTATATATGTAAGATGTTATTATGCATGTATGAGAACACCCATTAACAAGAAATGTTGTAGAAATAAAATTTATGAAATTTTTACATAGCATCTAAATCTTCCACAGGATGCAGAACATCAAGATCAGGTCTCACTTATCCTGAATTTGAGAGAACGATGAAACAGCTTCTTTTGTGCCTGTTTACCTTGTTCACCACAAGTTTGTAATGGGAATTTATGAAAGTTTGTTCCCTTTGTCTTGTTTATTTTTATGAGTGGACCTGATTTTCCTTCTTGTATAAAATTTCAATTACTGGTTGCAGCTGAGTGCATGAGCACAACTCATATTGGGAAGTATAAGCATTGCCTTCTTATAGAAAGTAATGTGAAGGGATAAAACCTTTTCTTCCAATGGAAATGATAACAGTGATTATAAAACAAAAATGAATTGTTTCATGCATGAAAAGGGAAGCAGCTTCCTTGAAAAATGATATCTATTGGTACCGTCCATAAAGTTTTCTCCTAATTAACAATGAGATTAGCCAATTGATTAAGTCTAACTTCTCCTTTTGTTTAGGATTAAAGAAAAATAATGAAGAGGGAAGAAGGAGAATGATTAGTGGAAGACAAATTGCCATACTGTAATGGTCAAAAGGCATGTTGAACTTGCTTAATTTTGAATTTGATTCCATTGTCTTCCTCCTTAAAGACCCTTTAAGCTAAACATACATGAAATAAATTTTTTTGCATATAATGGGGACACAGTAAGGCCTTCTTTTTGTTCCCTTAGGTTGACAGGAGTGTTCCTTTTTTCCTTGGCGAATATATATAAAAAAACAAAAGCAAATAAGTGAAAGCAAATTTGATGGTTAGGGCTGAGGCTGAGAGAGAGTATTATGCAAAAGGTACATATTCTTTTGTAGCCTACCACCCTACAACTTCCATTTCATTTCTTTGATTCAAAAGATACTGCTTTGAAACCAGCACATAGAACTAATTGAGTTTCTCTTGTTTCTTCCACTTTGAAACCACCCTATTTTTCGTTAAATTGCTTGTTGCAACAAGAATCAATATCAAAGCAATACAACTCTTTTACTAATATTATTATTATTATTAACTAAAATCTTCTTACCTCTCAAGTTCCAGTTTTAATAAACTCAAATCATGTAAGTAAAATATAAAAAAAAAAATTCATGAATTTTCAATATAAATAATTATAGTTTTTAATCAAACCAAGAATATAAATGTAACAAGACACGTGGATGATTATTCCAACTGTATATATATACTAAGCTAGTGGAACCTGAAGAATTATATTCTATGAATAAATTTGGGTGCGACAGAGGTTGAAACTTCTTTCATGCAACCATGCATGTACGTACAATTTACAGCATCTGTGTAGAACATCAGTGAAGAAGCCAGCCACGACATGCTACAAATTCCTTTGATATTTCACTCCATATATATAGTATACACAGAAATTAAAGAAGCTATCTATTAATTGTTGAAATTCGAGGTGTGTATTCTAAGCTATCTTCATCATTCACAGTTAAAAAAGTTGCTTTTCTTTAATCTTTTGCCTTGCCTTTGAAGACATCTGAGGTCATTTCTTTAGCATATTCGGTATCAGCCAATGGGCTCTTCTCAATCTCATTTGGTCGGTTGTTATTAATTAATGCTCCATTAAACTTCAGTTAATTACGGTTGAAATCAGATCATTGCTCCTCAGGCTTCACCTTTTTTCAATCAGATTAATATAGTGGAAGTCTTTTGTTGAAAATAAGCTAGTGTGGTGACTTGGTTGGTGTTGATAACGAAAGAAGAATCTTTCTAGGTCTCTTTTATGTGGGGCTGAATCATGGTTTTTCCTTCTTTTTTTTTTTTCTCAAATGAATTGACAAATATAAGATATTAAAGACAATTGGGGATACTTAATAATTATGAGAGAGCACTATGAAAAATTTTGGCCTCTGCTTGGTTAGTTTTTGGCAGGATTTTGGAAATGGGTAGGAAAGTTTCATGTTCTCTACCACCTATGGAAGCTCCTTGTATTTTCGGTTACTTCTTACTCAGCACTCCTTATTTGATTCAAAGTCTTTTCAATTATCTATTGGTAATCAAGAGAGAATTATCTACCAATCCGTCAATGGTATTCATATTAATAGATTAGATTTAAATTTCAGTACCTCCAATGTCTTACTAAAAAAAATTATCTTCCTGCCCTCTCTCACTGTTGTATAGTGCCCATAAAGCTTTACTATAAATTCATGTCCCACCCCTTTCACTTCTCCTTCATTTTCATTCCTCCCCTCCTTGCCTCCTCTTTTATTTCTCTCTCTCTGCCCAGTTATCTCGAATTCTATCCAAACCAAGGCATGTGTCTCGTTTAGAGACTTGTGTTTGATCTTAATTTTGCCTTTTTGATCCCATAAACCTCAAAAACTCTACCATTTCGAACCAAACGAAGTTCCTCTGTTTCTTTTTCATTTCCTCTGTTTTTTTTCTGCTGCATTTCAAGTTGCGAAAATGTCCTGTTCAAGTTATTTTCAGGGCCTTCAATCATGCCTGGAGCCAGCCCGCCTGCAGGTGGAACCGCGTGTTTTGAGGCTAAAATTGGCTCCACCAAAGAACAACATTTCCCGTTGTTCACCTCCAGAAGGCAAGTCTTTTGTCCCTGATTCCGATAGTGAATCCAAAAGCTCCAACAATAATGTTGACATGGTGGGCTGGAGTTTCCTCCAATATCTAGCCAGCAACACTGCTCAAACCACCAAAGAAGCCACCGAGAAGGACAAAATTTATATCCCCCCCAACTTTAAACGCTCTCCGTCGATGCTCAGCGAAAAGAGCCTTGAGATGTGCACTGAAAGCTTGGGGAGTGAGACTGGCAGCGATGGGGGAGAAAGCACTGATGAGATGGCTTTACTTTCTTTATCAAATGTGAATCATGAGAGCCCACAGAAGAAATCAAAATTTCGAGAAACAAGAAGAATGATGAGTCGAATTCCACCTCCTTTGACATCGATTAGTGGTTCCACAACAGTTCAAGTGAGGCCTCACAGAGAAGGCGGACGTCTAGTTTTGGAAGCAGTAAGCGTGTGTTCTTTCCAGTCTAATTTTCTCGTAGAGCGTATCGATGGGCGGCTGAAGCTTCACATAGTGAAGGGCTGCTCCCCGACCCATGAACCTGAACAAGAAAAAGATGAAGTAGCAGCAGTAGAAGTGGACGAACCATCAGCTGACGAAGAGGAAAGTGAAGGCGAAGAAGACAACTGGGAAGAGGAGTACTCGGAGGAAAATAGTGGAAATGGTGGGGGTGAAATGGGGATGGAGAAGTTGCCAACGCCAAGCAGATGCAAGGAAGGTGGGAGTGGTAGCAAAAGCTTGCTCAGCAATTGGGGGACATTTTGGGTTGCTACTTAAATTTCTTCCTAATTTTCACCATTATAGTATTTAGTTATTTATGTCTCATTTTCTCCAGTGATTGTAAATTTGGATTTCATAAAGATATGCTAATGGTAGTTATTATCGTTACTATCTTTCCTATGAAGCTCTATTATTACATGTAAGAACCAAGTACCATAACCTTCAGGATGAGCTGGTCCAGAACATGAACATGAAGGCATCATAAATCAGTCTGAAAGGGAGGGTTAAGAGCCATCTTTTGTTGGAAAAGAACCCATGTCCTTGGAAAGTTTCAGGATTTAGCTTTTACAAGTTAATGGAAAGGTTGTAATAATAGATTGGGAATTAATATATTCCTTAATTTCGTGTGTTGGGAGAATAATAAGGATGCAATTTTCAGTAATTTTTAATGCTCCAACGGCAAACAGAATGCAAGTTGAGGTTGTACGAATGGAGTACGACTGCCTGGTTACTATCAACAATAGGACCCACACCGGAGGGCAACACCCAACATGCAACTGACCTCATTACACATGATCATCCATGTGCTCTTATTTGCTTTTCTGATATCCTTAACATCATGAACTTTTTCATCACCACCCTTCACTTTTTTTTTTTCTTTTCATGTTCTTTATTATCTCTACAATCTCATTCTTCAGGAATTTTAAATTTTATATCTATCTTAATATGTTAGAAATTTAGTATTTTTTTTAAAAAAATATTTACAACCACTTACCCTTTAAAATGGAACAAGATATGAGGACATACAAGGGTGGATGTTTTTAGGGAAAAAAGAAGAAGGGAAGTTTGAAAGGAAAAGCAGGGAATTTAAGAAAATGGGTAATGCATAAAATAAAATGCCATAAAAGAGGAGGGCAGTGTCCCAACCGATTCCTGACGTGGAGTAGGGGCATCCATACGTTTTTTATAAGTTTGTTTGTTTTAAATATTGAGAGTAGGGAGAGTTGTTTGTCAACTATGGTGTCTCTGAAACATGATGTGCTTTGAGAATCAAAGGCCTATATATTTTAAAGTCGCATTCTAATCTATCCTATACCGAAAGATCTCCAGGCAATAAGCAGCATGCATATGCATGTTACCCTGTATCACCATAATTTTCTTAAGCATGTTCACATGCTTAATCTATGAAATGAATTCATATTCTCCTCATTGTTGAGTACCATACATTTGTAAGGTGAATAACATATATAATGAAACTGATATGCAACTTGGTACGATACTGCCTGATGTGGTCATCATCGATTTCCATATTTTTATGGCTCTTCTGCATTAACATTGGACTTAGTCTTTCACCCATTTCATTTATTAGCTCACCATTTCTCAAGTTAAATTCTCCGCTATATTATTTCTTTATTTTTTTTTCTTTATTATATATATATATATATATATATATATATATATTCAACTTTAATTTTAATATGTATTAACGCGTGGATATATATTCTCATCACATAATTTCAGTTTTATGTTGTATTTTTTCAGGAAACAAATGGAAGGTTTTGATCGGTAGCTAAGAGAGACGTTAAGTGAACATGCATGCATGATAATGATATAACACGTTTAGAGTACGTATGGTTTTATTATAACAGGTTAGCTAATATAAAAAATAATAATAATAATAATTAAAGTGGCAAAATAGTTTTCGTATATGTAAATGTGACATGCCCCCATGGCAAACCCCATCACGCTGTCCACCCAACCATGGACACAAATAAAACCACAAGATCCTGAAAAGCCAAGGGACAAGAGAAATGGGCCGTATTCTTCTTGTAATTATAGCTCACAGCTACCTGCAGGTGTGTCTGTTTCTGGCTATATATATATATATATAATTGTGTAGGTAATATATATGAGGTGAAGTTGTCCTTGTCCCATATGTGTGGATACTATGCTATTATTGATAATAAACCACAAACCCAAGTTAATATTACGTTGTAATGGAGAGGACCGCACCTACCAACAAAAACTTACGTGAAACAGATCAGCTGGCTGGTGATGTGCTGGTGGTCGCCATCTTCCTCAACCCAACCCCATGATTTCTGTTTGTGGTGTTCTAATCATGTTCCCCACTTCCTCCTATGTGTTCAACTGCATTGCTCTCCACATAATATGTATGTATGTTGCCCGCACGGGCTTAATCTAGTTGTAACGCAAGTGATAGTTTGGATCAATGGCCATGAGTTCGATTCTCGGCAGTGGTAAGGTGGGGTTTCATCTATGTGGATGAGTTCCTTGTGCGCACTGAATCCTCGGCCTCTCACTTGCTTATCGCTAGGCCACCGTGATTTATCACCCCTACCATTCTATCGGATCGGGATGCGGGAGACCCTTAAAATGAGGATAAAATCACCTTTTGGACCAATATGTGTTAATGTTGATTAGGACACTTCTTTTTCATTTGCTTGTATTGGACTTCCATGTCACCAACCCAATCAGTTTTCTCTTTCCTTAACTTCATTAATATTATCGATTAATTGAATTACTTTTTGTCAAATCAGAAAAGCAACTTGCGGACATTCTTATAAAGACGGTAAATAGATTAAAATTTAATAATGTAATAATCAAGTTGCGCATTAGTAATCTCACTATATAACTCGAGAAAAAGCATTAAAAAATCACGAGGATCATTTACAAATTAGAAAAGAAAAGAAAATTAATAAATATATTAAATTACATACCACAGTTGAGGAGGATTTTCTTGTATAAACATCAAAATTCATGAATTAATAAAATATACAGATAAAAAAAAGATTTTTACTACAATTAACAAAATAAAGAAAGTTTGGTTAGTTAATTATCGAGGAAGAGAAGAGAAGAGGGCCCCTGGGTTGTGACTGTTGCTTTCAGCCGATGGAGGCCACTCAGATAGCTATATGATGCTTATCTTTTCGATTTGATTTGCTGGCGTTGGTATTGGCTCTTAAAAAAACATCTTTACTTAGAATCTTGCAAATGGTTTCCCGTGGTGATGACTTCATTTCATTTGCCTCAATTTCGAGCCATTCCATGCAATATTAGTGTACGTACTCAGCTCTTTTTAGTTCTCCAACCCCTTCTTCTTCGCATATACAGAAGAATTCATAGATAATTCATAGATAACTCCACATATACAAAATATTAACCTCATAACTCTAACATATATCCTGTGAAGTGAAAAAAGAAAAAGACAAAAATGGGTAAGAAATATGAGGAGGAGGGGAGGTTGACAAATTCAGAGGATCCAGGAGAGGATCAAAGGAGGACCCACAATTCACAACGAATAGGATTCTTTATATCTAATCTAGAATATCTGTAGACTACTGCAGAGCATCATGAGATTTTATGCCATCTTGTAATAATGAATTCCTTTTCTATTTGTTGACCCACCAAAAAGAAAAGAAAGAAACAAATTCCTTTTGTAAATCGCCAAAAACATACATCTTGGGAAGAACCCATGACCATGGTTTTTATATATGTACATTTCTTCATTGTTTTTCATTAATGATGTCTATATGCCGTTGCTAGATTTATCTACCTATTTTCTCACTACGCTCAACCCTCTTCATGCTCCCCACCTGCTCTGCAAAATTACCCTCATACAGGATTCTGTAGTTCCAACTTGTGGGTTCTTTTCTTTTTTTTAGTAATATATATCTACATTATATTTTTCCAAATAAATTTTAGTTAAATTTACAGTGCAAGTCATTCATATTATAATTATATTTTAGTATCGATGTAGATGAATGCTCATATTTGTATATGGGATGATAATTAGATTCCCAAATTGCAATTATAAGAACTCTTGCTGCAATAGTATATGACTCTGAGCTTCCAAACACCGATGAGAAAACATTGAATAGCATACCGATATTATTACTTCGTGCATTCACTGATAATGTTAAAGAGAATATACGCAACATGAATACGTTAGAATTTGCCCAATTGTAATATTCAAAAGATGTCCATTTTGACGTTTGTATTGCTGACTGAAGTGGGTCACCACATGGCTGGCTAAGCTTTGATGCATGCTACTGTGCTAACGCTGAGGATATTTCCCTCATCCTCCCTTTGCTTTATGTTCGTTCTCTTAGTTTATCAACTTTTCATTCTTATGAGTTCAACAGCTTAACAAGCTGGATAATACATGGTTAAATGTTAACTCAGTTTTTAAAGTACCATAGAATGAGAAGCATCCGATCTTCTTCGAACGAGAAGATCTACGATGAGTAGAAGAGGGCATTGAGGTAGAGTTTTCTTGGCTTCATAGCACGTTGAGAGTGAGCCAAGACTCCAGAAGTTATGAAACCAAGAAACACCACAAGCCTCTCAAGCCATGCATTGATCTGAAAAACGATTTGAAGGCTATCTAGACGTGCACATCTCAACCAAAATCATTTCCTCTTTGGTCAAAAGTTACGACTGCTAATCCTCGTATCATATAATATGGTTAATATGTTGTGTTAATAAACGATATTATGTTTTGATAATGGGATGGGGCTATCTGCCAAAATAGCTGATCCATGGTTACATATTGGTGACACCAAACTGTACTTAAAAAGTATTATTTTGCATTTTTTTTCGCAGCTTTACACATTCTCTTTTCTTCCAAAATCATAGCTCATGTGTTTTATCTATGAAATCATTCACAACAAATTAAAAAGCAGATGATATATATGTAGAATCTAATGCCATTCCCCCATTTCTCATTATAATAAGTTATCCCTTCTATAGACAAATAAAGGTTTAAGAAAACAAAAACTCCTGCTAACACTAATATATTTTGGAGTTCAACTTGTAGTATTTTAGCAATGAGTGATGAAATTATTGTTTTAATATTACTAACGCAATAATTTAATAAAAAATCAAATTTGTTGCAATATATTGTGGTAACGTAATTAAATCATGACTCTATATCATGAAAGTAAAGATGAAGTGATTGTAAAAACCATTATGGAGTAGTATATGAAGTCATAATTCTTGTGGATAAGATGAGAAAGCACACTTAGTTTATCATCAACTCATGTGATGAAGAGTACCAATAATATATGATAAGTACATGCATGCATTTCCACTGAAAAAGGGTATTTCTAATATATGTATATAAAATATATAGCAAGTATCAGGAGGGATAGAATGTGTAATGTGGGATATGAAAAAAAGGTGAAGTGAAGAGCATGATGCAAGTAGAAAGCAGTCAAAAGCATGCGAGGAAAACATGGACAGTTGACAGAGGTTATGAGGATTAATATGCTGGTGGGGATCATATCAATGGAATGAGAGATCTTCTTTAACTCTTTCTGCTTCTGCTTGATCTTCCAAAATCCTACCCTTTCACATCAACTGCCTCAGCCACCAGATCCTCTTGTCTCTTCCTCGAGGATTTCCTTTGGCCTCTCTACGTACCTTGTTTCTTCTCTTCTCTACTTGTGCAACTCAATTATCCCAATTGTGTGTGTGTCTTTTGGTTAATTAATCACCTTGTCTGTCATAAATAACAATATTTGGGTACGAATAAACAGAGATCAGATTAGGTAGAGAGAGACCACAGTTTGCTATTTCACCCCTTTCAACATCTTTTTTTTTTTTTTTTAAATTACATTTCCAGTGGGAGGGCCAAGCCCATGCAACACTTATCAGAGGCCACAGCTACTATTCGATTCCATTCGTGAATCGGACTGGGAAGAACTCGGGTCTTCTGATTCTTTCTTTCTTTCTTTCTTTCTTAAAGCTAAAGCCAGAATCGACCTTGAATGTCAATTTGTTTTTCTTTTTTTTTTATTTATTATTGTTATATTAGTTTCCTTTATCTTTTATATTAGAAACTATGTGTTGTAGACTTTTATTTTTATAAGTTTATATCTTATAATGTAAACTATTTATATTAATGTTGTTGTAATTTAAAAAATATTCAAATTGAATTAAAATAAAAAAAAAAAACCATTTCAATCTGGAACTATGTTTCCATTCAAGACTATTTTGAACCGAAACAATTTGGATATATATGAA